>SJYO01000647.1:43170728-43417132 GCA_006410555.1 Capra ibex
TTTTTTTTTTTTTTTTTTTTTCTGAAAAAAAAATTTATCATTATCATCTAATATCTTTATTTTTAATCTCCTCTTTATCTTTTGAATTGTTAATTTTTTTCTTTTTTTTTTCCTTACTAAAATTTTTATCATTTTTATAGACCGGGAAGAGACTACAACACCCGGTACACCCCAGTGAAGGTTCCGCCAAGGGAGACAAATTGAAGAAGACAAACGACCAAAAAATCCGAGTGATCAAGTCAGCGCGACACCCCTCCCCCCTACGACGTTTGTTTATCGTGACAGTACACGTGTGTCACAGAGTTGGGGCGACCCGGACAGGGAAGGGCGTCGCGTGTTTGGCGAGGCCGAGATACTACGAGTCGGCCCTTGGCAGACTCCGACCGGGATCCGACGCACGTAAAGGGGCCAGATTCGGCGAGTCCAAGCCGCGAGTCCATCGGGAGTCTCCGTGTCTAAGCCAACCCTGACACAAAACACGGGAAGGGTCCAGACTCATCGAGTCCTCAACCGCTCGCGCTAGCGACGCTGAACAGAGGAAAAGACGACGACGACGAGTCAAAAGACCCACATGGCGACCGTGGGGAACACTCCGTCAACCACTGACAGGTCGTGGGGGTCTTCAGAATCGTTTCTTCGGACGAACGTCAATCCATTCAATTTCAGAGAGGCCCAGACGTTAACGGGGAAAGGTCAGGAATACCGAGACCGACGGACAGGGGTCACCCCCTACCAGATGTCGGCCGAAAAAGGTAAGGCAGGCAACAAGACACGAGCCAGGACCGTCACAGAATACAAGCTCGAAAAGTACGCCATCGATAGGGTGTCAGACCAAACGATCGGGTTCAATCTAGCAAGACCAACACACACCCCACCAGGACGGGCTAAGAATGTTTCGTGACGTCGGGTGCGGAGGGCGCGAAGGGATGGGACGGGGGTGATCGAACGTCGCCTACGTCCGCAGACACGACGAAAAGGCGACCCCCTCAATGACAACCCGAACATTAGACAACCAAAATGACTAAATAAATAAAAAGGGAAGGACAATACAAAGGGAGACACAAAGGTTCCGAACGGTGTCTGAGGCGTCCCTCTCACAAAGGACCACAAAGCTTTGGAGAGAAGAATTTTAAGGGAAGGGCCCTACCCGAAGGGAAGGGTCCTGCCCGAAGGGAAGGGCCCTGCCTCGAGGAAGGGGTGGAGGAAACTGAGGAAAAAGTAGAAAATATAAAAAAGGATGGACAAAAACTTCTGTTACCAGACGAAAAGACCAACGGACTACAGGAGACGGTCGGATGTCTTCAACAAAACACCTCAAACGAGTCGTAACTTTACAAGAAAACTCCTTAAACACTCTCTCTTTCACCAGAAGGGGACAGGGAAGGGAGAACTTGGAGGGAGGGTGGAGGGTGGGGTAGGGTGGGGAGATCCATCAGTGTCTCGTGATCAAACTCGAGGACCACAGTATATCGTTTAGGGGTGACTACTAGATAAAATACTATGAATACTTGGATAAACGTCCGGTCGTCACCTCTGTGTCTGTATCTCTTGTCTGATCATCTGTGTCGTCCCCTTCTTCTCCTCCCCCTACTTAGCTCTATCATTGTCCCTTTGTATGTGTAATGGTGTACCGACAGAAATGTCATGTTATTGTCTCGACTCATCAACGATGTTTCTACCTAAGACGGGGTTTCAACTTATATAAATGACACACCGGAAATTACTTTTCAGACAGGATGGAGAAGATTCTCGTGACGACACGTACCCTTAGTGTGTCGACCTTTCATTGTGTATAAGGCACTCATCTTCTGTCTACTTAGACCCTCTTCCTCAATCCCCGTCTCTATGTCGTCTTGTTCTGGAGTACCCGGAGTACTTTATTTGTCGGACACTTGTGATGACAGGTACCTCTCGAATAGACTTGTACGATAGTAAGTTACGACGTAAGGGAAAAAATTTTATTTTTCAACAAGAAAGGATTTAAGATATCGTGATTACAAAAACCGACAACGGAACCCTTCTTTATAAATAAAAATACATGACTTGATTATATCTATGTTGATCATTCGTTTTGCCGTTTGTTCACAATTGTTGATATATATATATAAAAAAAAAATGGTTCCGTCATTCTTTATCCGACAACAGTAGCAGAGTAACAGTGGGTGAAAATAATATTAGTGCAACAAAACTTCGAGACACTTTCTTTTAACGACGAAGGACTCTAGTGTCGTATTTCCGTTTTACCTACTCTTTGAGCCCAGTAATGGACGGTGCACATGATAATAAATAAATCTCTAACTTTCAACACCGTAAATAAATCCCTTTATAGGTAAAAGAGAGAAAACCTCTTCTCAAAAGACAGAGTAGGTACTTTCGAGGTACCGTAACGTGGAATATTTGGGTCCTCTTCTTGGACTCAACATGTCACACCACTACCTACTCGAGTGAGACCCACGACTTGTAGGGTCGATAACAACGACGACGGTAGTGTCGACGAAGTAGAAAACAAATGTTTCGACTTGACTAGTCAAATTTTTTTTAGTTAAAAGTGAACAAAGTTCTGTTAATAAAAATTTAAAAACTTACCTAATACGAAGAAAGTAAAAAAACGTTATCTAAATTAAGATTAAATTATTATCCGGTCGTGTCGTGTCCTCAACTCTTATCGTAAAGAGTCTGAAACACTAGAGATCTGTGTAAGGGTGAGTTTTGAATGACTCCCGAAGTTTCTCACAAGGTAAATACACCTAATTTAGATAATAACTACAAAAACGATGATTTATGTGTATAAAGTTTCTCTGTCTCTTTGTTTTCTAATTTAACGGTTGTAAACAACCTAGTACCTCTTTCGTTCCCCCAAGGTCTTTTCGTAGACGAAGACGAAGTAACTGATGTGATTTAGGAAACTGACACACCTAGTGTTGTTTGACACCTTTTAAGAATTTTTCTACCCTTATGGTCTGGTGGAATGGACGGAAGACTCTTTGGATATACGTCTAGTTCTTCTTCGTCAATCTTCGTCTTTACTTTGACCAAGTTTTAACCCTTTCCTCATGTTTCCGATATATAACAGTAGGACGAATACACGGCTCATACAGTACGTTTGACGGTTCGACCTACTTAGTGTTTGACCTTAGGTCTAAAGTTTCTCTTTATAGTTGTTGGAGTCCGTACGTCTACTATGGTGAGATTGGAGTCTTTCACTTTTCCTTGATTTTTAGGTGAACTACTTCCACTTTCTCTTATCATTTCTTCGACCGAATTTTGAGTTTTAAGGTTTTCGATTCTAGTGTCGTAGACCAAGGTAGTACAGCACCGTTTATTAACTCCCTTTTCACCTTCGTCACTGTCTATAAGAAAAGAACCCTAGGTTTTAATGACACCTACTACTGACATTAGTGCTTTACTTTTCTACAAACGAGGAACCTTCCTTTCGATACTGTTTGGATCTGTCATACAATTATTCGTCTCTGTAGTGAAACGACTGTTTTCAGATATACTAGTTTCGGTACCAAAAAGGTCATCAGTACATTCCGACACCCTCAACCTGGTATTTCTTCTGACTCTCGACTTCTTACTACGAAAACTTAAACCACGACCTCTTCTGAGAACTCTCAGAGAACCTGACGTTCCTGTAGTTTGGTCGGTTAGGATTTCCTTTAGTGGGACTTATAAGTAACCTTCCTGACTAAAACTTCGACTTCGAGGTTATGAAACCGGTAGACTACGTTTCTTGACTGGGTGACCCTTTATAGGACCCCGACTCTTTCTAACTTCCGTTTTTTCTTCCCTCATCGTCTCCTAGTCTACCAATCTATCGTAGTGGCCGAGTTACCTGTACGTAAACTCGTTTGAGACATCCTATATAACATCCTGTCTCCTCGGACCGTACGATATCAGGTATCACAGTGTTTCTCAACCTGTGTTAAATCCCTGACTTGTTACTATTACGATGATCTTTAAATTTGACTGAGTGAAATTTTATAAATAATCGAGTAAAATTTACATAAAGACACCATTTTATGTGTTTTATTTTAAATGTCAGAATTGGTGAAAACTTACACGTCAAATGATAACAATTCATATCAGTGTCACAAATATTGTAATTAAGTAAAAACTACTGTTATTATTTATGATATGTACCAGTATATTCGTTACACAAAAATTACGTTTTATTCGTAAGTAAATAAAACTTTTTGTTTTCGTTAAAGGGGGGTTCAAGATAATTTCAATTTCATAGTAACAAAATGTAAAAACATCTGTAAAGAAATTACAGATCGAATTATCCTCTACAATTTTAGAGTATAGTTGAAACATAAGTAACATTATTTTATATAACAAACCACTTTCACATACTTCTTTAAGACCAAAACATATTTATATCAACTCTTTTTTACTTATATAAGAATATCGGAGAGGTTTATTAACACCTAAGTAATACACCGGAAATAACACATGGACTTTGTCTTATTTTTTATATTTTCCGTTTAGTGTAGAATCATATGAGTTTTTATTAAAATTAGAGTGTCTAGGAGACTTTTCCTGGGAATACACAAAATATCTTAATCGTCACATCCCATGTAGTAAGACGTTTAATATACTGAAGTACCTTCGTTTTCACTTTCACAATCAATAAGCCAGTACAGACTGAGAAACGTTCGGGTACCTGACCTCGAACGGTCTGAGGAGACAAGTACCTTAAGAGGTCTGTTCTTAGGACTTCATCTGACGGTAAAGGAGGAGGTCTCCTACAAGGGTTGGGTCCCTAGTTTGGACCCAGAGGACGTAATGTTCCTCCCCAAAAAAAAAAAAAAAAAAAAAATAGTAGACTCGGTGGTCCTTTCGGGTTTCACTTATCATTTGTAACATCGTTTTTGATATAATTAAAAAAAATTGTTTAACACTACTTTTCGTGCAGTGTATTTTAAATAGTAGAATAGGTAAAAGTCAACGTGTCAAGTCATGTCAAATCACCATAATTGATATAAGTGTAACAATATTTTGTTCAGAGATCTTGAAAAAGCAGAGTGTTTTGAGGAAAATCCGTCGACCTAAAAGTTGTACGCGTTCTTCCTTCGACCTTAGAATGGAATGTGGTCTCTTTTTAATTGTAATCAATTTTCGGATGTTGATATTTTCAATATCTTCTTTTACATCCATTTGTAGATACTCTGTAACCAAAAGTTTTGTTAAAGAACTTATATTTTGTATTCCGTGTCCGTTTTTTTGTTTTTATCCTGATGTATTCGAAGACACTTAGTGTTTTTTTGTCAGTTGTCTGATCTTTCCTTTTCCGTTCGACGTCACACTTTCTTTTATAAGTTTTTAGTAAAAAGACTACTCAACTATAACTCTTATATATTTATTAAGGATGTTGAGTCGTTGGTTTTCGGTTTATTTAACTAATTTATTACCCGTTTTCCGAACTTATCTGTCTTAAAGGAATTTCTTATACAGCTTAAGAGATTTTTCATACATTTTACTACGGTTCGTAACGAGAAATAATCTATTTTGTTCAAGTTTGAAGTCACTCCATAATGAAGTGTGGGTAACCCTTGTACCGATAATGGTTTTTATTTGTTTTACCGTTTACAACTCCTCTCCACCCCTTTAATCTTCAGTATACATAAAATTGACCCTTACATTTTAAAATATCAGTGAAACCTTTTGTATGTCTATAAAGGGTTTTAGTATTCTGTCTTAGTGGAGTACTAGGTCGTTAGGGTAAAGATCTATATATAGGTTTCATTAATTTTTCCAGAGATTCTCTATAACCAGGTGAGCAAGTAATGTCGTAACGAGTGTTATCAGTTCTCCCTCATCTTCGGTCAGTCTATAAGTAGGTATCCACTTACCTATTTGTTTTACACATACGTATATGTTACATTAAAATAAGTCAGAAATTTTTTTTTTCTTTAGAATAGTGTCTAATGTTGTGTCTACTGAGGACACTTAACTAGAAAAGAAAGAAAACACTGTCGAAAGTTGAATTTCAGATAAAGTGGACTACATTATATCGGTAGGAAGTAGAAAACCTGTAGTAAACGTACTACATAGAAATAGGTAAGATAGTGAGAGTCGGATACACATGGGAACTTAGATTTCACTTGGAGAAATAATCTGTCGTATATCAACCTCGACCTAAAAACAAAATCAAAAAAAAAAAAAAAAACCAGACAAAAATTAGTTAAATCGATTAGATACAGAGATACAGAAAACTAACCCCCCCTCAGATAGGTAAATGTAATTAGGGTAAAACAAAGACATTAAAAAAACAAGAAGTAAAAGGAGAGAAAGACTTAAAAAAGGGGATAAGTAACTAAAAAAATTTACGAAACTAAGAAAAGGGTAAAGGAAACGACATACAAGACATTCATAAAAGAAACACAAATGACACTGTTAATGTATCCTATAGAATTTCAATATGTTAGATAAAATTTAACTATCGTTGAGTTGAAGTTACCGTATTTTTGAAACAAGGGAAAATACAGAGACGGGGGACGAAATAAATGACTAAAATATTTAATGTAGATAAATATAACATATCGTAATTGTATTTAACTACTAATGAAAACACGAAAATAGAAAATTTAATATATGTCTTATTTCTTACTAAATTGATAGTTGTAATGGTATGAAGTCCTAATAAGTGGATAGATCTATAAATAGAAATGGTCTACTGGAATATTAAAGTATACAAAGTACAACGATAGGTCAAAGATAAACAAGGATGAACTTCCTTGAGGAACATACCTCTGCATATTGGAATCGAAAACAAATAGACCCTTTTATAATTACATAGAAAGAAAAAGAAAGTTCGAAATAATATCGACTTTTTATTTTTAACATACAATAAATCGTACATGTTAAGTATGTAACATGTAACATTCTATTGGTGGTGTGAGTTCAATTATTTATACAGGAAGTACATTGTATCAATAGTAACATCCCACCCACACAACAACAAATCAGTGGGTCAGTATAGACTGAGAAACGTTGGACCACCTGACGTCGTACGGTCCGGAGGGAAAGGGAGTAGTAGATGACTTTAAACGGGTTCAAGTACAGACAATGTAACCACTACGGTATGTCGGTAGAGTAGAAAACTACGACATAAGGAAAAGTACCTAGTGATGTAACAACTTCGTTTCCCCGAAGACATTGAGTTCCTTTGATACTCGGTACGGTACGTCTCGGTGGGTTCTACCTACCCAGTATCGTCTCTCAAGACTGTTTTGTACTAGTTCAGTCCCTCCCTTACCGTTTGGTGGGATCATATGTACGGAACTCTTGGAGTACTTGACCAATCTTCCAGTCTTTCTATACGGTGTTTTACTACTCAGGGGCTCCCACCCTGTACACACACACTCCCTTTAATTTATTTATCAGAACAAATCCGAAGTCTCTGTTTCATCTCGTCTTGTAGCATAGGCTGAAAGGACCTGTGGAGGGACTGACACCCTCTGACGGACGACACTTACGTTCTGAATACCACCGACCTAGTAGCTTTTTCGTTGTCTCAAGGTCTTTTTGTATATAAAGACGAAATAACTGACACGGTTTCGGAAACTGACACACCTAGTGTTATCTGACACCTTTTAAGACTTTCTCTACCTTTATGATCTCGTGGAATGGACACAGGACTCTTTAGACATACATCTTGTTCTTCGTTTTCGATCTTCACCTGTACCTTGTTGTCTGATCAAAGTTTAGTCCTTTCCTCATACAGTTCCGACATATAACAGTGAGACGAATAAATTGAATATACGTCTTATGTAGTACGTTTTACGGTCCGACCTACTTGGTGTTCGACCTTAGTTCTAACGGTCCTCTTTATAGTTATCGGAACCTATACGTCTACTGTGGTGGGAATACCGTCTTTCACTTCTTCTTGATTTCTCTGAGAACTACTTTAACTTTCTTCTCTCAATTTTTCAACCGAATTTTGAGTTGTAAGTTTTTTGATTCTAGTACTGTAGGTCAGGGTGGCAAAGTACCGTCTCTACCCCTTTACTACCTTTGTCACTGTCTGATATAAACCCCCGAGGTTTAAGTGACGTCTGCCACGGATGTCGGTACTTTAATTCTCTACGAACGAGGAACCTTCTTTTCGATACTGGTAGAACTTATCGTATAATTTTTGTCTCTGTAATAAAACGGTTGTTTCCAAGCCGATCAGTTTCGAAACAAAAATGGTATCAGTACATACCTACACTCTCAACCCGACGTTTCTTTCGACTCGTGACTTCTTAACTACGAAAACTTGACACCAAAACCTCTTCTGTGAACACTCAAGAACCTGACGTTCCTCTAGGTTACTCAGTTAGGATTACCTTTAGTTAGGACTTATAAGTAACCTTCCTGACTACGACTTCGACTTTCAGGTTATGATATCGGTGGACTCCACCCCTTACTGAGTAATGTTTTTCTGGGACTACGATCCGTTCTAACTTCCCTCCTCCTCTTCCCCTATTCTCTCCTACTCTACCAAGCTACCGTAATGGTTGAGTTACCTGTACTCAAACTCGTTCGAGACCCTCAACCACTACCTGTCCCTCCGGACCGTACGACACCAGATACCCCAGTGTTTTCAACCTGTCCTGACTCGCTGACTTGACTCTATTCTATCCTCCTTAAAACTTTAACAACTCACGGACCTCCCTCGGACCGGTGGGTTCGGGGTCCGAATTATTGTAAGGTTTAAAATACACTGTTTCGTTTGTCGTAATGGTACTTTGGTCTAGACGTTAAACGAGTCTCTGACTACTACTATAGTCAAACGTAGGACCCTAATATAACTCAAGACACTAGAACTTCAGAGTGGGTGTCTCGTGTACACTAACTACAGACCCGAGAAAAGGGTTAACCGTGAGGTCTTCACGACACTAGACCCTGAAGGGTCGTGACAAACTCAGACCTACAAACAGTTTTGGGTTAACCCATTACAGAGGAAAAGACAAAGACAAAGAAAATCTCAATCATATAACTTTGATTCGATTTATTTCACTTTCACTTTCAGGGAGTCAATAAAGGTTGAGAAACACTGGGGTACCTGATATGTCAAGTACCTTAAGAGGTTCGGTCTTATGACCTCACCCATTGAAAGAGGAAGAGGTCCTCTAGAAAGGTTGGGTCCCTAACTTGGGTCCAGTGGGCGTAACACCCGTCTAAGAAATGGTCGACTCGGTGTTCCCTTCGGACTCTTATGACCTCACCCATCGGATAGGGAAGAGGTCGTCTAGAAGGACTGGGTCCTTAACTTGGTCACTGAGGACGATCTATTAAGAGATTATTTACACCCATAATGAATAAACATATCTTACTCACCGAATAAAACAATTGTTTAGGACTTACTTTTGAAAACCGTTTTGTCAAACCATTTCATATTTTATTCCATAACGATTGGTATCAATGTAACGAAATGTAATCTACGAGTCTTGAATAAGTAAGACGTATTGACTTTGAAATATGGGAAAGTAGATATAGAAGAATAAAGGAGGTAAGGGACCTGGGATCGTTTAAAACCAGAGACGAAAACACTCCAACTGGTAAAATCAAAGGTCTATACTGATTCTACTACGTCATAAACAGACAGACACAAACCACATAAAGTGAATCATAATACGGAAGGTCCAAAAAGATACAACAGTGTTTACCGATCTAAAGGAAGAAAAATACTGACATACCGTAAATAGACTCACACATAGTAAATGTATATATATATACGTCTCTGTAATGAAACGGTTGTTTCCAGGTAGATCAGTTCCGATACTAAAAAGGTTACCAGTACATACCTACACTCTCAACCTGACACTTCTTTCGACTCACGGTTCCTTAACTATGAAAACTTGACACCACAACCTATTTTGAGAACTCTCAGGGAACCTGACGTTCCTCTAGGTTGGTCACGTAAGACTTCCTCTAGTCGGGAGAATAAAGAAACCTTCCTTACTACGATTTCGACTTTGAGGTCATGAAACCGGTGGAGTACGCTTCTCAACTGAGTAACCTTTTCTGAGACTACGACCCTCCCTAACCCCCGTCCTCCTCTTCCCCTGCTGTCTCCTACTCTACCGACCTACCGTAGTGACTGAGCTACCTGTACTCAGACTCACTTGAGGTCCTCAACCACTACCTGTCTCTCCGGACTACACGACTCTAAGTATCCCAGCATTTCTCAGCCTGTACTGACTCGCTGACTTGACTTGACTTGACTATATATCCTACATTTATATTAGGAGGTAGTTGTATCTAATTTCCACAAAGAGGAATTATATATAAACAAACGGTTATAACTAAACAAGTGACCCCAAAAAAGGTATGGAACCGATAACATTTATTACGACTTAACTTACACCCTCACATTTACAGAGAAGTCTATTTTTAAAGTAATTTTTTTTTATATATATATCGGTTTTGTCTAACGACCTAGTCATCCAAGATAAAAATTAAAAAATTCTTGAAGGTAAAACGAAAACATTAACAATATAGTTAAACGAAAGGATAGTTGTCCCATGTTCCTAAAGGAAAAGACATATAGGAGTGATTGTGAACAATAGAAAAAGAAAGACTATTATCGGTAATTATTCCAACGGCTCTTATATGTTACTCTTTTCTTATCGGAAAAGTTATTTATTACACCCGTTTTGATGTACGTTTTGTTAATTTAACCTAGGAACACACTTTCAGTGAGTCAGTATAGGTTGAGAAACCTTGAGATAGACTGATATGTCAGGTACCTTAAGAGGTCCGGTCTTATGACACCACCTATAGGTAGAAAAAGAGGTCCCCTAGAAGGGTTGAACCCTTATCTTGACCCTAGAGGACGTTACGTCCATCTAAGAAATGGTCGACTCGATGGTCTCTTCGGGTTTAACCTAGTAATAGAGTGTGGTGAATATTTTTAGTTGAGTTTTACCTAATCGTTGAATTTATATTCTACACTTTAACATTTTGATGTTCTTATTTTGAAACTCATTTCTCAAGAACCATAACCAAAACCGTTACCATATACAAAATATACTGGGATATTTGTGTACGATGTTCTAGCTTTATTTGTTCACCTTAACATGGTTTAATTTTTAGAAGACATGTCATTTTCCCCGAAGGGTCTATCGGGATCACCATCTCTTGGACGAACGGTTACGTCCTCCGTTTTCTGTGCATCCAAGTTAGGGAACACCCCTTCTAGGTGACCTCCTCCCGTACCTTTGGGTGACATCATAAGAAAAGAATTCTTAAGGTACCTGTCTCCTCGGACTACCCAATGTCAGGTATCCCAGTGTTTCTCACCCTGTACTGACTCGTTGATTTGTGTCGTGGAGTAGACTGTTCTACAACGGTAGGGTTATATATTCTTTACGAATTTTGAGTTATTGTTTTTATTTATGTATTGGACTAAAGTATTACTTGTTCCCTGGATTTCTCTGTAAAGAGGTTTGTTCTGTATGTGTATCTTTTGTCAATATCTTTTTCCCGAGCTGTAGTGTTTAGTGTCCCTTTACGTTTATAGGAAGTATAAACTTCTCGTTAAACGACCCATGTCATAAGAACCAGCCTTAAAAACAAAAATACAAGAAAGAAAGTCGTAAAACTTATATAGTTACGTATGGGAAGACAAGACATCAAAGATGAAACTATTGGAATATCTACGAGAAACATACATTAATTAGTAAAAAGAGAACGATAAAGGTTATAATAGATAAACAGACACTAAACAGTCATACTACTATTATACAATCACACTCAGACGAATCCAAATATAATTACCTTTAAGTATCTCGAGAAACTTAAACGTACAAGAAGGAAGGAGTTTAAACATTTCAAAAATTAGTAATATATAAGTTTACCTGAAAGTCGAGGAACGACTAAGAGAAGAAAACTCTGAACATATTACGTATGTAACCAAAGGGACTACTATAGAGTATCACGAATACGAGAGAACTGAAGTAAATAAAAGAAAATCGTAGAGACTAAGTGATTAAAGTTCACTAGATAAAAATTCAAGAGAGTAAGATAGAAGACGAACTATTTTAGAACGACTTAAAGAGATCACTTGTACAGTTAATTTAATAACATAAGAAATCAAGACCTTAAAGATAGACCAAGAAAAAATACTGAAAATACATTTTACAGAGAGGACTATAAAGGTAAAAAACGTGTGACGATAGGACTAAAATAAATCAACAGATTTAAGACAAATTGTATAATTCGTGTAAATTTTTGAATTAACTTAAGTAACATTTCATAAGTATCTAAAGACAAAGGAATACCAGTCAAATACCTGACTGGTATTCATTAAACTAACCCGGTAAAGGGTTCAAAGAAACACATGGACACTAGAAAACAACTATAAACCCCTAATTTTTTTTACGTTAAAATTGTTTCAACGTTATGTGTTCAAACTGTATGTTTTCAGTTAAAGAAAGGACATATGGTAGTTACTTGTTCATCTTAAACTTTAATTTTTGTGTCATAGTAACTTTAAACGTTAGGAGTTTTATTTTATGAATCGATGTTCAGATTGATATATATATATTCTAGATCTACTCTTTACGATATTTTGTGACTATTTTATTTAAAATTTTTTTCTGGATTTAATTACTCATCCTTTTGAGTCATAACAGTTCTACAATCAAGAACGAAAGTTAGTTTTAGAGTCGTTCCATAAAATACTTATAAATGTTTAACTAAGATTTTATATATACCACTCCATATTTTAGGTCTTATTGATTGTGTGATAACCTCTTTTTATTTCAACCCACTGACTACGATAAACTGAAACTCTGAATAATATTTCGATATCATTAGTTCTGTCACATCATACCCATTTCATTATCTATTTATTTCGTTACCTTGTGTTATCCCTCGAGTATTTATATAAGTATATTTATATCACTTTCACTTCAGTCAGCACAGGTTGAGAAACACTGAGCACCTGACATCGGGTGGTTCGAGGAGGCAGGTACCCTAAGAGGTCCGTTCTTATGACCTCACCCAACGGTAAAGGAAGAGGTCCCCTAGAAGGGCTGGGTCCCTAGCTTGGGTCCAGAGGGTGTAACACCCATCTACGAAATAGGAGACGTAGTGGTCCCTTCGGGAATTTATGTTCTTATGTCAGAGAGTCTTTTGGAGGATATCTCTGTGTCTTCAAGTCTAGGTTCATGATTGTAGTTTCTATAGTTCCCTCCTTTCCTTCGGTCTAACTTTCTTCTTTCCCTTCCTACCCCCCACCTTTACCCACCGGAATGTCTTCAGAAGACGGTGGATGTCTATGGGTCCGTAATACCCTGAAAGGGGACCCGGAGGTCTCTTCCTTCCTGACCTTGAGCCGGGATAGTCTTTAGTCTGGTCTGGTCTTGGTCTAAAGTTCAAGAGACGGTTCTCCTCCACTAGTCAGAGGTTAGGAGTCGAGTCCGACTCCCGGGAAACTGGCCTAAGGACGTACGTCCTGACCCCCTGATCTTTTTGTCCCTTCCTATCCTTCCCAATTCCTCTCCTTTCTCTCTCCCTTCCCCTCTCTCCGGTTATTTCAGAGAACAAGGAATGGTCAGACCCGTGAGACCGGTCAACAGGTGCAGTCCTCCTCTGGTCCCTGTTTTCCCAGGGTCAACACCGGCGACCCAGACCAGGTAACCCTGGTTTGACCGGGAACTCATGGGACTCACCAGTCCTACAGTCAGAGTCACTTCTTCTCAGGGGCGGTCTCAGCGGTAAACAACGTCCTTCCACCTGGGGAAGGTCCCGGGGATTGACCCGAGAACAGATTGTGAGTCTTTACTTAACAGACTCCTCTGTGTACACGACTGTTTCGTTCTCTAAAATAACCCTTTCCCGTGGGTCCACCTCTCGTCATCCCATTCCTTTGGGTCCTCTCACTTGACTAGAAGTTATACTTCGTTTCTGGTAACTCTTTTCTATCGGAAAAGTTGTTTACTACGATCTTTTTAACCTGTAGGTGTAAAATTTTTTACTTAGATCTGGAATGTTGGAAGTGTTTTTTATTGAGTTTTAGTATCAGGATTTACATGTCATTATGAACATTACACGTTTACATTTTATTTTCAAGATTTATATTGTCTACTCTTTTATATTTATTGGAACCCATACCGTCGTGTTACAGATACCGTAATAGGTATTTTACTTATTAACTATTCAACCTAAAGTAATTTTAACTTTGACGAGACACTTTCTGGTACAACTCTCTAACTCTTGTATCCGGTATATGGTCCTCTTCCATAAACGTTTCTGTAAGACTACTTTCTGACCTTAGGTTTTATAAGTTTCTTGAGAATTTGCAGTCATTCTTGTGTTTGTCTGGTTAATTTCTTACCCGGTTCCGTAAATCGTCCGTGGAGTGGTTTCTTCTATAGATTTACCGTTTATTCGTATACTTTCCTACGACGGACAGTACACAGTAGTCCCTTTACGTTTAGTTTTATTACTCGATAGTAATACGTTGATAATCTTACCGGGTCTAGGTCTCGTGACTGTTGTGGTTTACGACTGTACCCACACCTCGTTGTCCTTGAGAGTAAGAAGTAACCATCCTTTCGTTTTACCATGTCAGTGAAACCTCCATTAAACTATCAAAGATTCTTTTTACTTGTATGAGAATGGTATAATAGTCGTTAGTGTAAAGAATCATAAATAGGTTTTCTACACTTTTGAATACAGGTGTGTTTTTGAGTGTGGTTCTATAAATATCATATAAATAAGTATTAACGGTTTTGAACCTTCGTTGGTTCTACAGGAACTCACTATTTGTTTGACACCATATATGTCTGTCATCTTATAATAAATCGTGATTACTCTTCACTTGATAGTTTGGTACTTCTCCGTATCTCCTTGAAATTTACGTATAAACATTCAATTTCTTCGATTAGACTTTGTCGATAATTGATATTCTAAGGATACACAGTAAGACCTTTTTCGTTTGATGTCTCTGGTTTTTTTTTTTTTTTTTTTTTCTTTTTCACCAAAAGTATCCAACCTCCTTTCCTACCTATCTCGTATCCATTAAGAATCCCATTGCTTTTATAGACATCCTATGACATCAATAAGTATGAACAGGTTTGGATAACTTACATGTTGTCGGTCTCACTCACTTTCAGCGAGTCAGTAGAGGTTGAGAAACGCTGGGGTCCCTGATATGTCAGGTACCTTAAGAGGTCCAGTCTTATGACCTCACCTATCGGAAAGGGAAGAGGTCCCCTAGAAGGGTTGGGTCCCTAACTTGTGTCCAGAGAACGTAACGTCCTTCTAAGAAATGGTCGACTCGGTGGTCCCTTCGGGTGTGTTGTCGGTCTCTCTTGATATTACATTTATCACCTAAAACTCACTAATACTAAAGAGTTATATCCAAGTCATCAAAATTATTTACACGGAGAGACCATCCCCTACACTTACTACCCCCTCCGACACGTAAAAGTCCTCTCCTCATTAGACCCCTTAGAGAGGTGAAAGGGAAGTTAAAAAGACACTTGGATTTAGACGAGATTTTCTTTATTTTTATAAATTTATAAAAAAAAGTTAATTTTTGGTTATTTGTCAGTGTGGAGAGTCGGGAATGATGAAAATATGATCCTTTTACAAGTGATCACTCGGGTCGACCTCTAAACCCCTCACAGATTTCAGAAGATTTCGATATAGAAAAGACCCGAAAACATTCATTAAAGGGTCACTTTCAACTGGGGAAGGAGACCTAGGACATTCGAAAACGAGACGGAACCCAGAAAGACGTCATTCTGTCAGAGAGACTACAACAGTGTCTTTGGGAGTCACACCGTAGATTGACAGTTAGTTCAGGTACGAACCACGAGTCTCAGTCCGACCTGCTTTAGGAAAGGAACCCGTCGGGAGACCTTCGGTCTTGTTATCCGAGTGTCGGCTGGGAAGAGAAAGGGAGAACTCATCTCTCTCCTCGGACCTTACACCCTCGAAAGAGATGTAGTAAGATATGACGCGTCCTGGTCCACCCATTTACGTTCCTTGTGGAATGACCTAAGACAGTTAAGAGAGACCGAAATGTGAATGGACCCCACGACATCGACCGAAGACCCAAGAGTACTTCCGTGATACCCGTATATAACAATACTTCAGTCACAAAGATGTCCCCTTACACCCGGACTCCGATGGATAAAGTGATACTACGACGATAAT
The DNA here is from genome assembly GCA_006410555.1 of Capra ibex. Taxonomy (NCBI): domain Eukaryota; kingdom Metazoa; phylum Chordata; class Mammalia; order Artiodactyla; family Bovidae; genus Capra; species Capra ibex. The sequence goes on from SJYO01000647.1 coordinate 43,186,890, forward strand.
GAGGTCATTTGGAGAAAACTTTATATTTAAGAAGAACTTTAATTTAGACTATAACATGATTACTCATTTTCAAAATCTTTCAAAAGACTTTTTTGAAATTTGAAAGATTTTATGGAAAAGAAATTTTGTAAAACCGAGTAAAGTAGAAAAATTTGGGAATTACATGAACTCATTAAAATTTTTGGTTGTTTCTGTATAAAAATACTTTTAGTGTTGTAATATTTATAGAGAAAAGTCCCTGGTAATAACCAAAGAATAAGAAGAAAACGATCGAAATTACTGATTATATAGTAGTACTTCCCTTCGTCAAGGTTTTGGACTAAAAAACCACACATAAAATTCACGATTTTAACTTTTTCACATTCGTAAAAGATTATACTGAACAAAAGTCTATACGTCCATTTTCCCCCTATTGTATGATTTATTTTATGAGTTACAATTAAGAGTTGTCTTAAAATGAGTCTCACTAAACAGAAAGAAAAAACGTAGTTTTCCATTGTATTTGTTTTAATTCTTTACTACACGAAAATTTTCTTAATGTTTGTCTTAACTTTTTTATGAAAAGAAGTTTTCATAAGGATAACTCCTTAAGTCTGGAAACTATTACCAACTATTTTTAACAAAGAGATAGGTCAATATTTTGGTAATTGTGATGGTATAAATAACTCGTGAGAAATACCTTTTCTAAGAATCTGACGACCTTCGACAAAAGGATAATGAAATAGTGTCACTGTTTTCTTGTAATTTTAACAACTTTTGTGTTTTAAAAGACTAATTTTCTTACATAATTTAACAATGATACATTGTACTGTTTTGTACGTGTATAAAATATAAATCTCACTTTATAAAGTTCTTCTATGGATGAAAGGATATCAATGTAATAAAACACTCGGTTTATTACTAAGTTTACGCAGATGTAACTTGTGTGAACTTACAGCGACGGAAATCCCTACTTAGGTAACCACTACACGGATAATTCTGTGTTTATTGTCTAGTTCCAGATGACAACCAATTACAATACATTCCCTTTCATAAAAATTTTTATACTGAATGTCTCTTAAAACATACCAAAATCTTTTGTATTAAGAGTTTAATTTCTTCTAAATGGACATTCATAGTCGTTATTACCTATATTTAACATCTAAAAATTTTAAAGCTGAAAATGCTCCAGACACGAAATAGACAAATAAACATACAGTCGCACGGATAAAAAAAAATAGAGAAACGACAATTACTAGATAATGGTGGGATGAATAAAGTTTTTATCAAAACTCTGAACGTTGTTCAGAAAGTCAGTTCTTGATCCTTCACGTCGTGTTCCAATGTTCGAGACTACCTTTGTTGAAATTCAAGAGTACTTTTCTTGGGGAGTTAGTCAAGTCAGCACAGACTGAGAAACACTGGGGTACCTGACGTCGTACGGTCCGAAACAAAAACGGAAAAGTATGACAAGTACCCCAAGAGTTCCTTTCTTATGACTTCACCAAACAGTAAGAGAAGAGGTCACAGTACTTTTCTTGGGGATTAAAACGAAATAATTAAAATGCTTTTCGATCACGTTCAGACTATATATGATCTAATTTTATAATTAGCACTTATAAACTACTCACAATGACCTCCATCTACTTCTTACTTTCTAAATAAACTATAAATTGGAATTTAAACAGATGGGGAAAACAGTTTCTAACTTCTACTTTCTGTTCATCAAACCTGAGAAATTATAAACTCCCATAAAACCTATAGACCGTAACGTACTTAATTAGTGTAATCTTAGTTTATTATTTAGTTTGTAAGTCTTTCTTGATCTCTTAATAGGCAAAGAGGTTTGTCAAGGAGGAAAACCTACCACTCGATTATGTGTAATAGTGGTTACAGTCCGACTATTGGTAGAGGTATTTTAACAACCGAATCAAGAACCGCAAACGGGACAAACTAAAAAGTAGAAGGACGGGTCTTCGGTGAAGTAACTAGAGGTGTCAGGGAAAGTTGGATACACGACGACCGATTATGACCCGGTTCACTTTATAGTGTCCTGGTAGTAGTATCAATAAATACGACGTCCTACCGTAATGTTCTGAAGGGAGTCACGAACATCCACATGTAAAAAGACCTTTCTGAAGGGACTCCCAGGTCATCAATTCTTAGACAGACGGTTACAGTCCCCTGTGTCCAAGTTAGGAACCAGTCCCTCGTGAGGTGTACGGTACCTCGTTGATTCGGGTAAACGTCGTTGATGACTTCGGTCACGTGGATCTCAGAGTCCCTTTGTTCCCTCGGGTGACGTTACTCTTCGGAGACGTACCGTTGATCTCTCATCGTGGGTGTTTAACTTTGATCTCTTTCGGACGCACATAGTTACTTCTGGATCGTGTCGGAGTTTATTTGTTTATTTATTTTTAATTCTTTCTTTCTTTTTTTTTTTTTTTTGGTCTGGGAGTCGGTGACGGTTTCTCCTTCCTTCGAACCCGACCTCGTCGATTACGTCCAGATCTCGGGTGTCGATGACGACAGGGTCGATGGTTGTCCAACCCTCGTAGACTCCGGTATCGGGTTCACCTCCGGTCTCAACTCCTGAACGTACACTTAACGAGTCTCAGTGGACTCGACCTCGATGAGTTTGAGACCCTTCGCCACGCAGTCCACCCGAGTCGACGGTAACGGGGAAGAGTGGCGTGGGGGTCCGGGTCTGGTGTTCTGAACCTAGAGAGGTTCGAACCTTGAGCGAGGAGAATCCGGGTTAGGAGGTTCGGTCCAAGACCCAAAAGGGACCGAGGGAAGTGTGAGTCCTAGCTCCACCCTCCTACACTAGTAGAGTCTGAACCCACGAAAGAGACGGACCTAACATCACCAACCCTCGGGGGAGGACGACTGACGATCCCTTCCTGGTCGTGTAAGGGTTCCAGAGTGAACCGTAGGAGGGAGGAGGGTAAGTTCTTGTTCAAAGAAAAAAAAAAGAGAGGTAACCTTTAGGACGGACTTCAGGTTTTGTAGATGGAGACACAGGAAGGGGTCTAGGATCTCATGAGAATCTTTACGATAGATGACTGGTTCCAAGTCTTTGAGAGTAAGAACTGAACTGAAAAGTAGAAACTCTGTTTACAACGGGGGAGGGGTTATAGAATTCATTGACTGTGAGGTACGGATCCCGAAATAGTCAAACCTAGTGGTCGAGGGACCGATAGAAATACACTAATAGGGGTGGGTACACTTAAAGTCAAGGGAGACCTGAGGTTGAAGGTCGAGGGTGGTCTAGACCCGTCAGGGTCACCCTGACTGGTCTTCCCGAGACTGGGTCCAAAAGAGTGGGACTTTCTGTCGAGGTTCCTTCGTTCCCTTCACCTACAGACCATCTTGGACCGTCGAGTCCTCACCCACAAAATGAATGTGGTGTGTTCTTCTACTTTTTCGCGTTTCGAGTTACGTAACTGTCTGAACCGACCCCTGTTCACTTTTTTCTTCGGGTTCTTTCCGAGTCCCGTAACGGACGAAACGTGACTCGGAGGACTAAGAGTCAGATCGATTCTCCTCCTTCTCCTTAAAGCACGTCGACCTTAGTGAGAACGGAACAGTTCCCTCTGACAAATACTATGACGTTCTAGACCATAGGGGAGACACGAAAACAGTAGGAACGGTGGACACAGGACCGGACACAACCGAACCACAGCTACGTTTAACGAGACGTATGTCTTAAGAGTTCTTCGACCATTTCACCTGACCATAAGGGTAGGAAATTCTCAAAAGGTGTCAAACAACACTAGACGTGTCAGTTTGCGCAATTGTATCAGTCACTTCGTCTTCATCTACAAAAAAAGACCTTAATAGAACGAAAAAGATACTAGGTCACCTACAACCGTTAAACTAGAGACCAAGGAACCGAACAAGATTTAGGTTGGGCTTGTAGACCTTCAAGATCCAAGTTCATGACAACATCGGATCGAACTTCTTAAAACTCGTAATGAAACGATCGTACACTTTACTCACCTTAACACGCTATCAAACTTGTGAGAAAAAGTAACGGAAAGAAACTCTAACCTTACTTTTGACTGAAAAGGTCAGGACACCAGTGACAACTCAAAAGGTTTAAACGACTGTAGAACTCACGTCGTGAAAGTGTCGTAGTAGAATATCCTAAACTTTATCGAGTCGACTTTAAGGTAGTGGAGGAGATCGAAACAAGTGTCCCTACGAAGGATTCCGGGTGAACTGAAGGGTGAGGTCCTAGTGAAGTATCGTTATCTACCCCTTTGTTTCCTTTGTCACTACCTGAAATAGAAGAATCCGAAGTTTTAGTAATATCTACCACTGACTTTTGTACTTTACTTTTCTGCAAACCAGGTACCTTCTTTTCGATACTGGTTGGATTTGTCGTGTAATTTTTTGTCTCTGTAATGAAACAGTTGTTTCCAAGTATCTTAGTCTCAATACTAAAAAGGTCATCAGTACATACCTACACTCTCAACCTGGTATTTCTTCCGACTTGGGGTTTCTTGACTACGAAAACTTGACGCTGTCACCTCTTCTGAGAACGTCAGGGAACCTGAGGTTCCTCCAATTTGGTCAGTTAGGATTTCCTTTAGTTAGGACCTATAAGTAACTTTCCTAACGACGACTTCGACTTCGCGGTTATAAAACCGGTGGACTACGTTTCTTGGTTGAGTAATCTTTTCTGGGATTGTGACCCTTTCTAACTTCTGTACTCCTTTTCCCCTACTGTCTCCTTCTCTACAGACCTACCGTAGTGACTGAACTACCTGTACTCAGACTCCTTCGAGGTCCTTTACTACCTCCTGTCCCTTCGGATCGCACGACGTCAGGTACCCCAGTGTTTCTCAGTCTGTAATGAGTTGTTGATTTACTGTTGTTGTCGTTCCTTTTCAAATCTTGTCACTTCAGATTAGTCTTTTCGACAAGGTTCTTCAAGGTTTTCAATTCCTTCTCGATGAATCGTTTGTTTTTGTTGAATTCTTCTAACTTAGACTTCTCGACCCCAACTTGTTTCAGACCTATTTGTAGTGTCTTTACTTATTCGTCTAAAGAGACAACTGAAGACGTTATTTGGTGGAGTTTCGGTTACAGTTCAATCGACGTCTGAATTAATCGGACGGACCGTGACATCTCCCTGAAGTCTTCTCACATTCAAGATAATCGTTGTGAAATTTGTTGTAGACAAAACGACACTTCCGTTATGTCTTCTGACACCTACTTATGTTCTTTTGGTACTTCAATGACGTCTCACCGTACTTAGTCGTACGGAATTTCCTCTGGTCACCTTCGTTGGCCTAGTAAGGTAGTGAATGTCGATATAGACTTGAACTGTTATTTTGTGTGTCACGTTTAAACTTTGTCCTATAGGACATGGAGGTATCAAAAAATCTTCTCCATTTGTCACGGGGTCCCCTCATGGTCTCTACCTTCATAGAATTTGAACTCCCTTACTTACTCCGTCAATTATTAGAATGGGTCTCTCAGTTGAACTATCTTTCTTAAAACCAACCATATTCGTTCCATCATTTCGTTCACTTGGACAGAAGGTCGACAGAGAGGTTTTTCTCAGAAACGTGGTTCACTGGTCGTCTTATGTCAAACATTTTAGGGTCCTGAATTTCCTTCTTCTCCCGTAGTCTCCTACCCTACCAGTCTATCTTAGTGGTTACGTTACCTGTACTTGGACCCGTTTGAGACCCTCTACCACTCCCTGTACCTCCGGACTACACGACGACGTCAGGTCCCTCAATGTTTTTCTGTGGTGACCCACTAACTTGTCGTTGTTATTTCTTTCTTCTATCAAGTCTAAGAGTCCATAAGTTCGAGTCTCTCTTTGATCGACTAGTCACGAGAGTGTCTGTTTGGACTTTCGTCGTCCGGAGGTCTTTGATGGTTTACTTCTCGTTCATGTCCCAAAGTTCAGTTTCGGGAGTCGTAACGGGTTTAAGGGTCAGAGAACCTCTAGTCTAACTTTTTAGACGGGTCCATTCTGACCAGAGGGATAGTCGTTAAAGATCATAGTTTTAGAAATCCTGAACGAGTATTGTGACTGATACTACACCTACCCTTCGACTGAATGGTCCTTTAGTCCTTGAGGAATCTAAGACAATACGGTCTTGGTCTCGTAAACTCTCTCAAACTAAGACTACCTCTACCTTCTATGAGTAAGAATCTCCTTATATCGAAATCTACAGATTGAAATAGTCCGAATAAAATCTTTACTTACACACGGGATCTAATGGATTATAGATGAGTCAAAGAAAAACTAATTTACTCACCATATAATTTTATAGTTTAATTATTTTTTCTATAATTTAAAAAAAAGTGGACGTTATCACACGGTTCATTTTACGTTATAAATGTGAGACTTAACCTTTTTCATAGTGTATTAAATTAATAGGTGGTTTTGTTTCATTGTAAAACAAAACCTGAAGATAATGTCGTAGTGAGTTTTTACTATTTCTCGAAAGTTGACTTAAACTCCTGACACCAACCCTATCAAACTCAATTATTTCTTCTGATATGTTATGTACACTCTGAGTGAAACCTTACGAAAAAATTCAGTGAAGTCAGTACAGACTGAGACACACTGGGGTGTCTACCGTCGGGTGGTCAGAGGGGCAAGGACCCTAAGAGGTCCGTTCTTGTAACCTCACCCAACGGTAAAGGAAGAGGTTACGTACTTTCACTTTTCACTTTCACTTCAACGAGTCATCACAGGTTGAGAATCGCTGGGGTACCTGACGTCGGGTCGTCCGGAGAGACAGGTACTCTAAAAGGTCCGTTCTCATAACCTCACCCCACGGTAACGGAAGAGGAACCGTAGGAATCCTTTGTAATTTTTTGTGTTATTAAGACGTCCTTTTCCCTTTAATTCGTACCTTAAGGATCGAAGTCTCCTATACTAATACATCAGACTGTATTTTACGTAAGTGAATATGTGAGTTATTGTCTTACATACATTGTATATATACGAACTTAACGAACGTTATTTTATCCTATATATATTATATTTTATATATATTTATTATATATGTACTAATATGATAAATGTACGTATGTATGTACATNAAGTACAAACCCTTGCGTACATTCTTAATTACTAAAATTTTAAATTTTTTTTTTTTTTTTAATTTTTTTTTTATTTTATTTTATCATCGTTTTATTATTAAATTTACTAGTACTTATTGTATATATTATCAAATCATAATAATAATGATGATGTATATAATAAGATAACACACAAACACATATATATATATGTGTGTGATGAATACCGATAAATTTAATAATAAACTTCATACAAAAGATTGTTCTCTGGATATATCATGTATACCATATACACACAATATATTACACATAGAGTGACTTACGTAAAAATATATTACAAGTCACTTTTATCGGTTTTATGTTTCAACTATACATCTTACTAATGTGGAAACACTTTACCTTAAATGGTTCTATTCTAACGGGTAAAACGTCAGGTTCTGTCTCAAACTTAGAAGCTAATGAGTATGTATATCTCCGACGACGTCCAGTCCCTCGGGAGGAAGGAGAACCTTGGGAACCACCACTGTGCATACCAGAGACTTCAGTAACACCGAACTTCCTCTCCACTCCCTCGACGTGGTTGAGAATCGACCGAACTGGTCTTCCACTCCACACAAGAAGTGGTGGTATACATAGTAGGTCTTGATCAGGGTGTCGAGTGTATATGTAAATTCTCTAGGATCCTTCAATGATACGGTGTTTACATGAAAAATCTGTTACTTTATAGGAGATATTTCAAACGATAATTGTAGTTTTATAATTATTGTCGAAAGACTCACTGACTAATACTAATTAAAGTTGAAAGAAGAAACACGAAAAGGGGAAAGGGTTTATGAGACAAATCAAGTCAAGTCAGTGAGTCAGTACAGGCTGAGACACTAGGGTAATTAACGTCGTGCAGTCCGGAGGGACAGGTAGTGGTTGAGGGCCTCAAGTGAGTTTGAGTGCAGGACGCTCAGTCACTACGGTAGGTCGGTAGAGTAGGAGATAGCAGGGGAAGAGGAAGACAGGGGTTAGGGAGGGTCGTAGTCTCAGAAAAGGTTACTCAGTCGAGAAGTGTACTCCACCGGTTTCATAACCTCAAAGTCGAAATCGTAGTAAGGAAGGTTTCTTGTGGGTCCCCACTAGAGGAAATCTTACCTGACCAACCTAGAGGAACGTCAGGTTCCCTGAGAGTTCTTAGAAGAGGTTGTGGTGGCAAGTTTTCGTAGTTAAGAAACCGCGAGTCGAAATAAGTATCAGGTTGAGAGTGTAGGTATGTACTGGTGACCTTTTTGGTATCGGAACTGATCTGTCTGGAAACAACCGTTTTATTACAGAGACGAAAACTTACACGATAGATCCGACCAGTATTGAAAGGAAGGTTCCTCATTCACAGAAAATTAAAGTACCGATGTCAGTGGTAGACGTCACTAAGACCTCGGGGTTTTTTATTTCAGACTGTGACAAAGGTAACAAAGGGGTAGATAAACATTATACATAATAAAAGTATTTTATTAAAAATTTCATAATTTTGATGTTTCATCGGTACATGAGGTGCAGTGTAATGAAATCGAAAAATAATCAAAATCCTTGATAATTATATTGAATTTTTTAATGAAAACGGGAGTCAGTTTGTATTGATATTAGACAATTGGAGATGAAACACGGAACCATTTTATATTTTACATTCTAGTGATATCTGAATTAAAAAAACGTTAAATTTAGAAAATAACCTCATCTCAACGAAATGTTAAAACGTAATCAAAGACGACATGTTGTAGTACTTAGTCGGCAAACGTGTGTACGTAGGAGAAGGAGAACTTGGAGGGAGAGTGTGGGCGACGGGTAGGGTAGAGAGATCTGGTACCGTTTCGTGGTTCGACTTGAGGGACACGATGTGTCGTCCGAGAGTACTCGATGGATGAAGTATGCACTATCACATGTATACAGTTTGGATTAGAGGGTCAAGTAGGGTGGAAGAGAATAGCTGGGGGAGTAGTACAGGTGTATAGAAAGAGATACAGACACAGAGATAAAACGGGATCATGATCCACGTAGATATAGGAAAAAGGATCTAAGGTGTATATACGCAATTCTCTCCTACCACACACGTACGAGTGAACGAGTCAGCACAGGTTGAGAAACACTGGAGTACCTGATATCGGGTGGTCCGAGGAGACAGGTACCCTAAGAGGTCCGTTCTTATGACCTCACCCAACGGCACAGGAGGAGGTCTCTTAGAAAGGTTGGGTCCCTAGCTTGGATTCAGAGACCGTAGAGGACATGACATCCGTCTAAGAAATGGGTGACTCGGTGGACCATTCGGGACAATCATCTCTTATGTTTCCTGAATTAGGTTAAAATTCTAACTTGTTGAATTGATATCAATTTATACAAGACAGTTCAAAGATCGTATAATAAATACTCAATTACGATTTTGGTATGTTTATCCTTACTTCCCTATTATTTGTAAAACACTGTCTTTTCTACTACACTATCCTCTTACACCCCGAATCAAAATTAGAGTTCCCTCTGAGTGACTGTTTACGGGTTTAGAGCTTGTGAAAACAACGATTGTATTCGTCGACACGGTTGACACCCCACACTTATAACACTTTTGTAAAACAGAGAGTCTAATTATCGAATTCGTACAGAGAGTGTACTATAGTCCTGTAGGTCTAGAGTCCTTCAGGAGAAACTTGAACTTAATTGGTTCCTTGAGTTTTGACAAGTTAGTTTTTTACCAGTTAGTATAACGGGGAACATTAAGTGGTACATCGTCCACTTCTCCTTTAACCTCCCAGCAAAGTGACAAAAACGGATCGGTTTAGAAGTAACTCCGTAACAACTTTTAAAAGGGACGTTTCAGTAAAAGTGTCTAAAGAGACACGAAGCGTATAAAATAAAGGACTCCAATGTCGAAAAATAAGGTTTCCTTGAGCGTGTCTGTAACAAGGATTCAGTGTAGGAGATATTATTCAACGAATTTTTTTTTTTGTGTGTGTGTGTTAAAGGATGAGAAGAGTTTATGAAATAGTAACTACACTCCTAAATGTCAAAGAGAGACGAATTTTACAGAAATAAGGAGATGGAGAACTAGACGCTACTAAAGTAGAGAACGAAACTCGTTGTTTTCTACTACAATCAAAACGATGTCGTTGAGGTTTGGATTCAGATACTCCCGGAACGTCAGAAGAAAAGAAAGAGAATCTTAGGACGACGACGGTAGACTTGAGTACGTCCGGTCGTCGACTTACTTCTTTCTGTACAGTGAGGTGGTAGTATGAGAGATCACTCAACTCCAGAGGTCCTACTCGATCAGGGATCGGTTGGGTAGTCTCTCTGTACCCTTCGGGTGACATTCTAGTAAATACAGACCGGGTCTAGTCGTCTTGGTTTACTGATTGGTATCGGAGTACTTGCTATGGTTCACCAACAACAGTAAACAAAAAAACAATAAGAATGAATACAACACTTTAGTTACAGGTAGAGGACTGACGTGGAGAGGGATAATCTGACGTTTGAGGTACTCTCACCTCAGAGAAAACCTGATAAGTTGAGACGGAGGGGTCGTAGGTCGTGATACGGACCGTGAATCGTGTGGGGGTTATTTACGTCCTACCTACTCTTACAAACTTATCGGTCCTACTACGACCAAATTGGTTATCGTCTTTTTGACTCTTTTCCTCTGATTGTAGTGTACTTCACCTGTCTTGTCAAACTCTGTTCTTAGTCTTGACCAAGACTAACATGACACGAGACTGATGTGATAATTGATGTACCAGACTCGTCTAGTTTTAAGAAATAGGTGGTGTGGGAGTCAAAAGAGGAGACATTTTACTCTTATTGTTTGGACATTGACCCGTCTACTTATAGGAGGTTCCGTCTTTGTCATTCAGATCACCTCACAGTCTCTTCCACTACCGTGGGGTGAGGTCATGAGAACGGACCTTTTAGGGTACCAGCCTCCTCGGACCACCCGACGTCAGGTACCCCAGCGCTTTTCAGCCTATGCTGACTCGCTGAAGTGAAAGTGAAAAGTCAAAGTACGGAACCTCTTCCTTTACCGTTGAGTGAGGTCACAAGAACGGACCTCTTAGGGTCTCTGCCCTCTCAGACAGATACCCCAACGTGTCTCAGCCTGTTCTGACTTCGTTGAATCGTCACCTCCCAGTACCACTGGGTTTACCCAGTTGGTAGACGACTCTGTACGACCTCTTGGTTCACTGACTACAGAATTCGGAGATCCGAAGGTGTCTAAACAAATGTCCTTCGACACATGTCGACGAGACCTCGAGTCCTGAGGTCCGGTCTAATTGTGTGGAAAGAAGTGTGACTCAAAAGGACTAAGATAAAGAATTGTCACCCGTATTAAAAAGTTTCCTTAAAAAGATTGTAACTTAATGTTTCCCTTTTTCACTTCCAGACCACGACCCTCGGTCGCACTCCTTTGGGCGGGTACCGTTTCAGTACTTCTTCATTCGGGTTGGTTTACGTTTCCGCACTAGACCGAAGTCCCCAAGGGGGACCCAAAAGGACTTGTAGATGGGGGATTTTTGTCAGAAGGACGGAATAACATGACACGAAAGGTGAGAAGACTGTAAGAGACCTTTTTCAATTGAGTCCCGAAGTCATTGTCAGAGGACGTATACTTTTCTTACAAAGTCGAGTTTGGGGAAACTACCGAGAGATTGAACGGATTGTCAACCCCTGAAAATGTTGAACACTTAACAAATGTCGGGGGGTTGGCACTCTCCGTGTTTCGAATTTCGTAGAATTTCGATGTCTCGGAAAAGATTTTTCGATTTTTAATATGACCACTACCCAAAGTGACAATTCAGTTACTGACGACGGTCCGGAGGTATAAGAAATAGAAAATCTGTAGACTTCCTATAACTAGTTACATTAACCCTATATCTTTATCCTTATATCATCAAAACTACAATCGTTGTGATCTGAAAACTCAATTAATTGAAAGAGAAACAATATTTAGTGACATGAAGAAAGTAACAATATTTGACAACACAGAAACTATACATTCTTACATTGAAATAAATCACGAAAAACTCTCACCGTGGTCTGAAACCCTTCTTGTTGTGTTTATTCAGAGGGTCAACTGTTTGGGAATAGTTTTTTCCCGGTATTTTACAATTAACCGGAAGACCGGTCTTCTACTACATTTAGTGGATTCTGAACACATATGTTGATCCATACGTCTCTTTTTCGGACCAGAACTATTCTCAGTCCCGACGACTACGACGTATTAAAATATAATAGGTAACTGAAGATACATGTTTTTTTCCATATTTTCCGGAAAGACCTGTTATCTCCTACCCGGTCAGTGACCTTTCAGACCAAAGGGGACACAGGAGAAATGAGATTAAAGACCGACTTAAGGGTAGATCTCATCCCTCCGAGTGGTGCAGATGAATAAACGGGACCGAAAATTCAGGGTACTCTCTCCCTCGGGTTCCACCCCGTGGCAGGTGATAAGTTTGCTCGTGGTCACCGAATTACATCTACTACGTTTGTAGAACAGGACTTCAAAATAACCGAAAGGGGTATTTCGTTCAATAAGTCGTAGAAAAGAGGTGATTAAAAAGGATGATGTGATAAAGAAGGATTAGAGAGATATAAAGATTAATTTATTTATTCAACAGGAGTGGATGCGACAGAGGGGAAGCTTAAGGAACCTAGGTTGTCCCGTCCTGGGACCGTCAGACCCTGAGTTTCTTAGGGTGTCCGAAAGAAGAAAATGTTTCAATGACTGAAGGAGTTGTCGGTGACACCGACGTCCGGTTGTTTATAATGTGACTTCTCGAGTTCCTTTAAAGACCCTTACTAGGTATATAAGATATGGAAATAACATCACTCCCACATATATATATATATAGATTTGAATACTTTTACAAATGTAATTTACACATTTTATAAACTATTATTGGAAGGGACTCCCTTTGTTTTAGGTGTTTTGAATGTGAATCGACTTACACAAAGTCTCATTGAAAGACATATATGGACTTGTATACTCTATGTTTTCTTTGGTTTTTGGGTTGACGGTGAAGACTTCTGGGGTCTTGTTTTCATTCCATGACACATACGGGGGGTGTGTATTGTGGTGGACTACCCATCCGTTTGGTGGATTCGGTGGGAAAACCGGGGTGGGGACCTGTGTAGGGTTGGGACTCGGGTATATTCCTTGGTTGAGTGGAAGGGGAAACCTCGGTCGTTACCTTAGACAAACACAAGGGAGGGAAGACGGTGTCGTCCTCGGGATCATTCCGGAACGTATTTAACGAAGAGACAAGAGGTCAGTTAAAGGTAACTGACCCCTTCCAGTTCTCAGGACTACCGATAGTCCCAATAGGACCTTTCAACGTCACTCATGTCCCTGAAGACAAGGACTCGAATGGGACTGAATCGGACTGAGTCAGTGTAGTGACTGAGAGTGACTTGGGTCCTAGCGAATGGACACGTACCACGTCTGAAGTGGTCCCCTGGACCAACCATTCATTGAGGTTCGTGGTCACAGACACAGACGGTAGAGAGACGGATGTCAGGCGACGAGGGTCCAATCTTAGATACTCCTGACACTAGAAACAAGACGTTGATCTCTCTTTGTCACCCCCAGGTCGTACGAGAGACGGAGAAGACAAGTGTGGACAGGAAGTGACAAACCCCCGTCTTGACCTACCTTATTATACTCGTGTGGTACGGATGTCTCTCGAAGGGTTCATTGTGTTAAGGTCTTTACGAGCTCTGCTGATACTACTCCTTTTCTCATTTCTGTCCATAAATATCCTTAAACTCTTAGTGACTTTCATTTTGAGTTTATCGTTTCCTGGTTTCATGAACTTGAATGTGTTTTACGTACCACGTTTTAAGAATGTTGTATCTCCTTCTTATTTACAAGAGTCGTTCATTCAGAGGGTGGACGATACTACGAGATCTCTTGTCCTTGAAGGGTACACCGAGTCACCATTTCTTAGAAGACGGTTACGTCCCCTGGTATCTAAGTTGGGGACCCGAACCTTATAGGAGACCTCCTCCTTTACTGTTGAGTGGGGTCAAAAGAACGGGTACTTGTCTCCTTGGACCACCCGATGTTAGATACCCGAGTGTTTCAGTCTGTGCTAACTCGTACGTGTATAGGGTGGAGGTCTCTTGTCTTTGAGTAGAGACAGTCCTCCGGAAGTATCTATGTGTACCAGACCACCATTTATTAGACTTCGTGTCTCGTTGGACGGGTCGAAGATGGGACTACAGTAGTGAGATCGTCATTCTGTCTACTCCTTGACACAAGTTCACTCACGAGACCCCGGTCTACTAGTAAATGTTTCATACACTTAAGTCTTTTGACATATGAGAAGACCTGGTGTCGATATTTTACCTTTATGTTTATCACGGATGAAATATCATAACACCACTCTTGACTTATAAAATATCACGAGTTTTATCAGATACTATATTTAAGAGTCATTCACAACTAATAATTATGATAAATGAAGGTGTACGAAAAGAACAACGAGTCGACCATTTCTTAGGTGGACGTTACACCCTCTGGACCCAACCTAGGGACCCAACCCTTCTAGGGGATCTCTTCCCCTTCCGATGGGTGAGATCATAAGACCGGATCTCTTAAGGTACCCCAGAGTTTCTCAACCTATACTGACTCACTGAAAGTGTGTGTGAATGTAGGTGTATATTTAATGGATTATAGTAAGAAGTAGATATTTTACTCCTGATATTATTAAGTATAAATGTCTATCGCAACCAGATCCTATCTTTCTTTATATACACAATTTTACTAATATTGTAACTAACTTTTTCATTCTTAACTTATTTATAATCATTAATAATATTTAAATATTCATTTTATAGTTACTAAGAATCTTCCCAAATTTCCTTTGTGGTATTAAAAAATACGTAAAATATGAAATTAGAGAATTTTTAGGTAGGATGATTTTCAAGAAAAATAAAGTATGACTGAGAAAACGATTAAAAAGAAAAACAAAGTCTTCAACGGTCAATAGGATAACCGAAGTTTAATGAATGTATACCTGTGTACTTGGATTTAGTATAACCTATATTTTACTAATGTCTTTCAGTAAAGACTCAAATAAAGTTATTGTAGATTTGATTTGTAGTCGAGTTAATAAAGATCCATTGTTTATTAGTGTTCCTTAAAAAAAAAAAGTAAAACCTTATGAAATATCGAAGACTTCATGAAAGTAATAGAGTAAAATCTTTATAACAAAGAGTGTTAAAGTTATTTCTTTTTTGATTCAGTATCTTTACTTTAATAAATCGTTTATTAACTCATTTACAGTCTAAGTCTTAAACTAGGTACCAGAAGTCTGAGGTTCAGGGTACAAGAAATGTGTCACATTATAAAGGCAAGTATTAGCCATTTTAATTGTAAATCTTTCTTACAACAATAAAGTTTAAGATGTAAATGACCGTTAAATTGTTGGATTTTTACAGTAATCTTCATTATACTCTTTAATATAAACATTCTTCATCCCGTTTGATTAATTAGGTTGAATTTAGATCACATCACACGATTAGTAATTCCTTATTCAAAACTGATAGTGTAGTTAAATTTAATATAAATACGTATTTTCTCTACTGTCGAAAGAGAAACGATAAAAAGAAAGGGAAAAAGAGTAGTCTGTTCAACTTTTACCAAACGTATTATAATATGAACATATCGGTCCTACCATTCCGTATTAAAGAATTAAAAATGATTCGTGGTTTCCGACCTTTATTTTTAGATAGGTAGGTTGGTAGGTAGATAAATACACAACACAATACGACACGAGTCAGCGAAGTCAGTACCGGATGGGAAACGTTGGGTTACCTGACATCAGATGGTCCGAAACAGGTACACTAAAGGTGTTATGACCTTACCCAACGGTACAGGAGGAGGTCCCTAGAAGGACTGGGTCCCCACCTTGGTCCTATAGGACGTAACATGCGTCTAAAAAATGGTGACTTGATGGTCCCTTCTCGGGTAGATAGGTATACTCACTAATTTATACTTTAAAGGTTACCCGATAATATACTTATACTGTGTCTAAACCTAGATCTCTTATCATGTAGGAAAACACTTAAACGTATCAATTTCAATTAAGAAATTCAAGTTTTATAAACCCGAGGTTTTATATCTATCCGTATCAATCGTGTTATATCATCTTTTCTCAAATCGTAGTCCATTTGAAAGTAAAAAAAGAAAAAATGACACCCGTAAATAGGATACAGTCTTTATAGAGGGTATTTGAGACTACCACAAAGAAATGACCACTTTTATATGTGTCAAGACCTATCGTGGTTTGGATTTATATTTTATATTTAGAATGTAGACTTTGGTTGGTCTACCAGAACCTGTCCAGTGAATTTAAAGACTCGGGGTAAAATGGATCCACAATTTATTCTTTTACTCAAGTATGTGGGTTCTGAACGTCTATTCACATTCGTCCCATACACACATCTTGGACGATAGACTAAGTCCATGAAATACGTACAACAGTTGTACTAGTTAGTTGTGTTAGTACTAATATTGGACAATTCTGATCGAGACAGAAAAGGTAACTGTACCTCCTTGCTTAACTTGACGTAAAAGTAAATATAACGATGGAAGAAATAACTTGAATTTCTTACAAAGTTCAAAGTATTCTTTCTGAAAGAATGTTCACTCATATGTTTGTCTACAAAAGTGAATACTCATTCATATGTTTGTCTACAAGAAATCATGGTTTCTTACACTATTGGTAGTCTGTTCACTTAAGTAGAGGGTACGATCATTCCAGTACGAACTTTAGAACGGACGATCCGAAGTCGGAACACAATTGGTTCTTGAAGGTCTACAATTTCAATCCAAATCTTTTCCTTCTCCTTGATCTCTAGTGTAACAGTTGTAAACAACTTAATATCTCTTTCGTTCCCTCAAAGTCTCTTTTTGTAGATAGAGACAAAGTAACTAATGTGATTTCGGAAACTGAGACACCTAGTACTGTTTGACGTCTTCCGAGAGTCTCTCTACCATTATGGTCTCGTAGAATGGACAGAGAACTCTTTGGACATAAGTCCAGTTCTTCGTTGTCAATCTTGGGACAAACCTTGTTGACTAACCAAGTTCTAACTCTTTCCTCATGTTGTCGACAGACTTGAGTGAGACAACCAAATTGGAAATGTGACTCGTGTAGTACTCTTTACGGTTCGACCTACACGATATTCGTCATTAGTTCTATCCGACCTCTTCGTAATTGTTGGCGTCTATACACCTACTGTGATGAGATTACCGTCTTTCACTTCTCCTTGATTTTTCGGAGAACTACTTACATTCCCTTCTCTCACCTTATCGACCGAATTTTGATTTATAAAATTTTGAATCTAGTACCGGGGTAATGAAGTACAGTTTATCTTCCCCTTTACTACCTTCGTCACTGTCTAAAGGAGAAGAACCCGAAGTTTTAGTGACGTCTTTCAAAGACGTCGGTACTTTAGTCTTCTATCAACGAAGAACCGTCCTTTCGCCACTGTTTGGATCTGTCACACAACTTTTCGTCTCTGTAACGAGACTACTGTTTTCAGGTATATCAGTTCCGATACCAGAAGGTTCACCAGTACATGTCAACACTCTCGACATGACATTTCTTCCTTTTTACTGTTTTTTGAATACGGAAGTTAGACACCACGACCTCTTCTGAGGACTTTCAGGGAACCTATCATTCCTTTAGTTTGGTCAGTTAAAATTCCCTCTAGTCGGGACTTATAAGTGACTTTTCTGACTACGACTCAGACTTCGAGGTCATAAAACTAGTAGACTACACTTGTCTTCTGAGTAACCTTTTCAGGGCCTACGACCCTTTCTAACTCCCGTCTTCTTCTCCCGTAGTATCCTATTCTACCGACCTCCCGGAGTGGCTATGTTACTTGTACTTTAACCGGTTTGAGGCCCTCAACCACTCCCTGTCCCTCCGCACCACACGAAGTCAGGTTCTCCAACGTTTCTTAGTCCGTACCGGCTCGTCGACTCGTTGTCAAATTTTGTACTCCTAGTTTACCATGTGAACCCTAACGTCACAACCGGGTACAGATACCACACTTGGGAGGGTATCATCGACTAGAGTCGACAGGGTCAACGACTTATTCTCAACCCTCTTTGACGGGAGATCGTAAGACGATACCTCACAGAGGTACTGTCTCTATGGTAATTGGAGTCCTCTTGTCTTCTATCATTTTACGGATTTTTATTAGTCTTTGTTACTCGAAACTCGAATACAAAATCAAAATCTTTTTTTTCTTTCTTTGGTTCATAATGCATTCGTTCTTTAATCTTTTTATGGAAATAAGAAGAGAAGTCCTCAATACTGTTTGAAAGATAGAAGATCGAGTGAATGGGTAAGAAGACAGTGTCAATATGACGACTAATAAAGATATCACGAAAATTAATGTCATTAACACAAGTAAAGACAAATAAGAAATAAAGAAGATCATAAATAGTTTATAAAATTAACTAAAAACGTAAAAGAGGTAAGATAAAAACTCCAAAACCTAGTAGAAATAATAGTAATGAGACTTAAGAAAAAGTCTATCGAACGGATTAAGGAGAAACAAATAAAACGGAACACTTAAAAGTGGAAAAAGTAAGTAAACGTGTTATAAAGAGAAAGGAATGAAATAAAAAAAAGGGTTGAATGATACAAACTCCAGAGAAAAATCAGACTCCGATCTGAAATTCCGGTATTATAAAGAAGGAAAACCAAAGTCGGGAGTTACCTACTCCAACCGGGTCAACAAACACATCTGAAGTACAACCCTCCCTGAACACGGATGTAAAACCAACCTCCTCTACTCTAAAAACGGAGAATACCCGTCCTGTCACACTCCACCATACAAAAACTGATAGACACCTTTCGTACAAACTACTGCCAATCCAAACATAAAAACAGAACGAACAACAAACCCACTCTGTAGGACGAAGAGTTACCACCTTTTGACTTTCATAAAGGAAATTCTAATCCTTCTTCTGTTTTCACAAGTGAACGTGGTGATAATAAGTTGTATTTAAAACCTTCAGGATGAGTGACATTAGACTCTTCTTTACTTTCTTTAGGTCTAACCTTTTTATTCTTCCTTCTGAGAGTGACAAACGTCCACTTTACTATGGTAT
Source organism: Capra ibex (assembly GCA_006410555.1). Classification (NCBI taxonomy): domain Eukaryota; kingdom Metazoa; phylum Chordata; class Mammalia; order Artiodactyla; family Bovidae; genus Capra; species Capra ibex. The sequence goes on from SJYO01000647.1 coordinate 43,206,082, forward strand.
GTATCTTTTTGGATTTCTATGATAGTCTTTTAATAATCTCGATTAGTTCCTTGAATCGTTTTATCATCCTATGTTTTAGTTATGTGTCTTTAGTGAACGTAAGGATATGTGATTGTTACTTTTTGGTCTTTCCCTTTAATTCCTTAGTTAGGGTAAATGGTAACGTTGTTTTTATTAATTTATGACTCCTTATTTGGATGGATTTCTCTGTTTCAAGACATTTGTCTTTTGACATTCTGTGACTACTTCCCTTAGTTTTTAGTTTATTTGTCAACCTCTTTATAAGGTACAAGGTACCGCCTTTATTAGTTATAAAAATTTTAGCAATAAGATGGTTTTCATTAGATGTCTAAGTTACGTTAGGGATAGTTTAATGGTTACGGTAAAAGGTGTCCCGATCTTGTTTTTAAAGTGTCAAACGTACCTTTGTGTTTTCTGGACTTATCGGTTTCATTAGAACTCTTTCTTCTTAGTCAAGTCAAGTCAAGTCAAGTCAACGAGTCAGAACAGGCTGAGAAACACTGGGGTACTGAGCGTCGTGTGGTCCGAAGGGATAGGTAGTGGTTGAGGGCCTCAAGTGAGTCTGAGCGCAGGTAGCTCCGGCACTACGGTAGGTCGGTAGAGTTGAGACAGCAGGGGAAGAGGAGGACAGGGGTTAGGGAGGGTCGTAGTCTCAGAAAAGGTTACTCAGTTGAGAAGCGTACTTCATCGGTTTCATGACCTCAAAGTCGAAATCGTAGTAAGGAAGGTTTCTTTAGGGTCCCAATTAACGAAAGTCTTACCTGACCAACCTAGAGGAACGTCAAGTTCCCTGAGAGTTCTCAGTAGAGGTTGTGGTGTCAAGTTTTAATAGTTAAGAAACCGCGAATTGGAAGAAGTGTCAGGTTAAGAGTGTAGGTATGTACTGATGACCTTTTTGGTATCCGAACTGATCTGTCTGGAATCAACCGTTTCTTTACAGAGACGAAATCTTATACGATAGATCCAACGAGTATTGAAAAGAAGGTTCCTCATTCGCAGAAAATTAAAGTACCGACGTCAGTGGTAGACGTCACTAAAACCTCTGGGTTTTTTATTTCAGACTGTGACAAAGATGACAAAGGGGTAGATAAAGGGTAACTCACTACCCTGGTCTACGGTACTAGAAGTAAAAGACTTACAACTCGAAATTCGGTTGAAAAAGTGAGAGGAGAAAGTGAAAGTAGTTCTCCGAAAAATAAAGGAAAAGTGAAAGACGGTATTCCCACCACAGTAGACGTATAGACTCCAATAACTATAAAGAGGGTCGTTAGAACTAAGGTCGAACACAAAGAAGGTCAGGTCGTAAAGAGTACTACATGAGACGTATCTTCAATTTATTCGTCCCACTGTTATATGACGGAACTGTGTGAGGAAAAGGATAAACCTTGGTCAGACAACAAGGTACAGGTCAAGATTGACAACGAAGGACCGGACGTATGTCTAACGAGTTCTCCGTCCAGTCCACCAGACTATAAGGGTAGAGAGAGTCTTAAAAGGTGTCAAATAACACTAGGTGTGTCAGTTTCCGAAACCGTATCAGTTATTTCGTCTTTAACTACAAAAAGACCTTGAGAACAAAAAAAGGTACTAGGTCACCTACAACTGTTAAACTAGAGACCAAGGAGACGGAAAAGATTTTGATCGAACTTGTAGTCCTTTAAGTGCCAAGTGCATAACGACTTCGGACCGAACCTCTTAAACCTCGTAATGAAATGATCGCACACTCTACTCATGTTAACAAGCCATCAAACTCGTAAGAAACTGTAACGGAAAGAAACCTTAACCTTACTTTTCACTGGAAAAGGTCAGGACACCGGTGGCGACTCAAAAGGTCTAAACGACCGCATACCTCACGTCGTAAAAGTGTCGTAGTATAAATTCCTAAACTTTATCGAGATGACCTTAAGGTAGTGGAGGTGATCGAAACAAGTATCACTACGAAAGATTCCGGGTGAACTGAAGTGTAAGGTTCTACAGACCAAGATCTACTCACTAGTGTGGTAACACTAATAGACCCAGTACTTCTAGTAAAAACGTGTCAAGAAGACACATAAGAACGGTAGAGAAAAATTATAGAAGAAGGGGTCTGTCGGTAAACCGAACAAACGTAAAGAAAAAGTGTCCCTACCAGGACTAGGGACAGAGGACACGGGAATTTAGATAAAGAGTGAAGGTGACATATTATTACTCCCTAAACTAAAGATAGTATGGACTTACCGGGTCGCCAAAAGGGACGAAAGAAGTTAAATTCAGACATAAACCGTTATTCCTCAAGTACTAGACTCGGTGGCAGTCGAGGACCAGAACAAAAACAACTGACATATCTCGTAGAGGTAAAAACCGACGTCTCTTATATTAGTTAGACTAAAACAACAACTGGTAGACCACTACAGGTACACATCTCAGAAGAGAACACAACAACCTTCTCCCACAAACGACACTGGTCACGTAAGAGATCCCTTTTGAGATAATCGGAAACGGGACGAAGTAAGCCGTAAGGTTCCCGTTTAAACGGACCATGAGGTCCACAAAGAACTGAAGGATGAAAACGTAAGGTCAGGGGATATTACTTTTCCCGTAGAAAAAACCCACAATCAAGACTTTCTAGAACATTCAGAAGTATCTTTACAAGTTGAAGTCGAAGAAGTCGCAATGACCAACTCCGTATCTGAACTAATGACAATATAACTTACCAAACGGAACCTTTGCTTGTCTCTAGTAAGACAGTGAAAACTCTAACGTAGGTTCATGACGTAAAGCCTGAGAAAACAACTGGTACTACCGATGAGGTAAAGAAGACTCTCTAAGGACGGACGTCATCATCTATATTACCAGTAGACTCAATTAAAGTGGGTAAGGTCAGGTAAAATCAAGCGACTAAGGATCTTACAGTTGCAAGTGAGAACGGTAGAGGACAAACAGGTGAAGGTTGAACGGAACTAAGTATCTGGACTGTAAAGTCCAAGGACAAGTTATAACGAGGAATGTCGTAGCCTGGAATAAAGATAGTGGTCAGTGTAGGTGTCGATCTATAACAAAAACGAAACCGAGGTAGGGAAGTAAGAAAGACCTAAATAAAGAGGTGACTGGAGGTCATCGTATAACCTGTGGATGATTGGACCCCTTATGAAGAAAGTAATAGGATAGTAAAACGGAAAAGTATGACAAGTACCCCAAGAGTTCCGTTCTTATGACTTCACCAAATGGTAAGGGAAGAGGTCACCTGGTGTAAGACAGTCTGGAGAGGTGGTACTGGACAGAACCCAACGGGGCTCCCGTACCGAATCAAAGTAACTTAATCTGTTCCGACACCAGGATCACACTATTCTAACTGATCTAAAGACACTCAAACCAAAGTCACACAGACGGGAGACTACGGGAGAACGTTGTGGATGGTAGAATGAACCAAAAGAGAATGGAACCCGCACCCCATAGAGAAGTGCCGACGAGGTCGTTTCGTGTCGGAGACGAGGAATAGGACCTACTCCGCTTTCTTCTTATCTAGACCTCTTTAGTTGGGAGGTCTGAATTCTGATATTATGTTTCGATGTCAGTAGATCTCTCATACCACGTCCGTGTCTTTGTCTTTATATCTGTTACCTTGTTCTAACTTTCGGGTCTCTATTTACGTGTGAGTACACCCTTGGACTAGAAACTGTTTCCTCTACTCTTATACGTTACCTCTTTTCTATCAGAGAAGTTTTCACCATAACTCTTTTGAGCTGTTGATGTACATTTTCTTACTTCAAGCTTATGAAGGATTGTGGTATGTGGTTCTATTTAAACTCTACCTAATTTCTAGATTTATATTCTGGTCCTTAATGTTTTTATACGTCTAGAAAGAATTGAATGTTACACTAATACAGGATTATTTGGGTAGTTTTCAACTTTTATAACATTTAACTTTTATGTAACTTATGTAGGTAGAAGACTTACTTGTCATATCGAATCGGGTCAGGTGGAGTTTACACGAGTCTTGTGAATGTAATCGGATGTAAACCTGTTTTAGTAGATTGTTCCGGATAAAATTTGTCGTAGGACTTATAGAGATGACTTCCACTTTCTGTCGTCCTAACATTCAATGGACAATAAGTGGGAACACTAGTACACGACTACTCCTGGGACTGAGACTACGGTGGTCGTGGGACTCTCATAGTACTGACATAACGGTCGGGTCTCCTTCTGGTGCAAGTCTTAGACTTCATCCCAAAAATGACTAACGTTTGACGAAAGTTTTTGGTACGTCGACCTTTTAATATTCACTAAGAAACGTTACACGTTTCGAGTGGGTCTTCGAATCCAAGATCTTGATGTCTTAATTGGTGCCTGTCACAGACGAGTAGACTGTTGACAGAAGAAGGTGTCTCATCTTAGTTACTTATTTTAAATGGACAAATACATTCCGAAGAACCCAAATCTTCGTTATAAATTTCTATATAGATGTTATCAATAATACGATGACGACGACGATTCAGTGAAGTCAGCACAGACTGAGACACCTGGGGTATCTACCGTCGGGTGGTCCGAGGGGGTAGGGACCCTAAGAGGTCAGTTCTTGTGACCTCACCCAACGGTAAAGGTAGAGGTTACTCACTTTCACTTTTCACTTTCACTTCAGCAAGTCAGAAGAGACTGAGGATCGCTGGGGTACCTGACGTCGAATGGTCCGAGGAGGCAGGTACCCTAAAAGGTCCGTTCTCAGGACCTCATCCAACGGTAACGGAAGAGACTCACATAATATATAGACATATATATTTAAAACGAAAGGTTACGGAACGTTAAAATTATTACTTTTTGAGAATGGGAATGATGATAATTTTTGTTTTTCATTTCTGTATATTATAGGTTAAGTTTCATCAAGTATACTTTTATTCAAATTAAACGATTGTAATGTTCCTAGGAGTCCGTAATATAGGAAGAATAGTCAGTCAGTCAGTCATGTCAACAAGTCGGCACAGACTCAGAAGTGTTGGGGTACCTGACGTCGTGCGGTCCGAAGGGACAGGTAGTGGTAGAGGACCTGGAACGAGTGTGAGTACAAGTAACTCAGTCACTACGGTAGGATTGTAAATAGGAGACAACAGGGGAAGAGGAAGACGGAAGTTAGAAAGGGTCGTGACCCCTGAAAAGATTTCCTAGTCAAGGAGCTTAGTCCACCGGTTTTATAACCTCAAAGTCGAAGTCATAGACAGGAAGGTTACTTATAAGTCCTGAATAAAGGAAATCCTACCTGACCAACCTAGAGGAACGTCAGGTTCCCTGAGAGTTCTCAGAAGAGGTTGTGGTGTCAAGTTTTCGTAGTTAAGACACCGTGAGTCAAAAGAAATACCAGGTTGAGAGTGTAAGTATAAACTGATGATCTTTTTGGTATCGAAACTGATCTGTCTGGAACAACCGTTTCATTACAGAGACGAAACATTATACAACAGATCCAAACAGTATCGAAATGAAAGTTCCTCGTTTGTAGAAAATTAAAGTACCGACGTCAGTGGTACTTAAATTAAAGTAGACATCACGAAAACCTCGGGTTCTTTTATTCCAAAGAGTACTAAGGATAACAAAAGGGTGGATAAAAGGTACTTCATTACCCTGGTCTACGGTATTAGAATCAAAAAACTTACAACTCAAAATTCGGTCGAAAAAGTGAGAGGAGAAAACGAAAGTAGTTCTCCGAGAAATCAAGGAGAAGTGAAAGACTTTATTCGCACCACCGTAGACGTATAAACTCCAATAACTATGTAGAGGAATGTTAGAACTAAGGTCGAACACAAAGTAGGTCGACCCGTAAAGATAACCATATGAGACGTATATTCAATTTATTCCTTCCACTGTTAAATATCGGAACTACATAAGGAAGGGGTTTAAAACTTGGTCAGACAACAAGGTACAGACCAAGATTGACAAAGAAGAACTGGACGTATGTCTAAAGAGTCCTTCGTCCACAACGTCAGGAAATTACCTGGTCTTGGACCGTCAGGCCTCAGCTACTATTCTTTCACTTTCTCTCTTTCTTCGATTACAATGGACCAAATACGTCTCTGGGTTATTTTGGGAACTTGTCCCGAATGTGGTGAGTACTTCCGTGTTCCACGTGAGAGCTTCCCTCAGAACCTTCGGGCCCACCCTCTTACTCGAGCCACCCAAAGATACGAGGTCTCTTAATCGGCCGTTCCCTGTCTCTCTCTCTCTCTCTCTCTCTCTCTCTCTCCCTCTTCCCCTGAGTTCGGAGACCACCTCCTTCCCACGAAATTACTAGAAAGACACTTATATATATTCGACAACATATTCTTTAAAGAAAGCTGTGACTATTTCTAGTCCTTTGGTTTACATGTCGTTGGTAATGGTTTTCTTGTTCCCTAATTATTACCAGTGTTTCAGTCCTCTGTCAGGTATAGAGTTCTTTCTCCTAGCTCTGATTCGTTAAAACAGTATTCCTCTTACAAATGACTTCCTCTAAGTTCGGACAGAGTAGGATACTGGAGTCAGGAGTCTCACCACACGGGAAGGTGAGCAAAGACAACGGTCTTTGACCATTCTTTGTCTTGTAAATACTCTTTGTCGTGTATCCTTAGAAGGACAATTTGTAGGGACTGTCCGTCCATTCCACCAGACCGTAAGGGTAGAGAACTTTCTAAAAGGAGTCAAACAATACTAGGTGTGGTAGTTTCCGAAATCGTAACGACTACTTCGTCTTCATCTACGAAAAGACCTTAAGAGAACGAAAAAGATACTAGGTTGTCTTCAACCGTTAAACAAGAGACCAAGGAGACGGAGAAGATTTAGGTGGAACTTGTAGACCTTCAAGAGTCAAGTACCTGACAACTTCGGATCGAACCTCTTAAAACTCGTATTGAAATGATCGGACACTCTACTCATGTTAACACGTCATCAAACTTGTAAGAAACCGTAATGGAAAGAAACCCTAACTTTACTTTTGACTAGAAAAGGTCAGGACACCAGTGACGACTCAAAAGGATTAAACGACCGTATAACCTACGTCGTGAAAGTGTTGTAGCGGAAAATCCTAAACTTCATAGAGTCGACCTTAAGGTAGTGGAGATGATCGAAACGAGTATCGCTACGAAGGATTCCGGGAGAACTGAAGAGTAAGGTCCTACAGACTGAGGTCAACTCACTAATGTGGTAGTACCAACAGACCCTATAATTCTAGAAAAAAACATATCAAAGACACATAATAACGGTAGATAAGAATTATAGAAGAAGAAGACAATCCGGGTATGGTAAAGACAGGAAATAACACAAGTAGAGACGTACTTTACAAGGGAACAATAGGGATTAAAAGAACTTTTCTAGAGATCACAAAGGTTAAGATAACAAAAGGAGAAAAAGAAATATAACTATTGAATCCTTCCAAAAGAATAGAAGGGAACGATAAGAAACCTCAAGACGTAAATCTACCGATATAGAAAGGAAATGAAGAAACGGAAAGTGAAGAGAAGAAAAGAGTCGATAAACATTCCGGAGGAGTCTGTTGGTAAACGGAAAAAGTAAAGAAGAAGAACCTCTACCAAAACTAGTGACGGAAGACATGTCACAATACCTGGAGGTAGGTATCGAGAAATCCGTGAGACAGACAATCTAGATTAGGGAACTTAGATAAACAGTGAAAGTGACATTTTAGTATTCCCTAAACTAAATCCAGTATGGACTTGTCAGATCACCAAAGGGGATGAAAGAAGTTAAATTCAGACTTCAAACGTTATTCCTTAAGTACTAGACTCGGTGTCAGTCGAGGACCAGAACTAAAAAGACTGACATATCTCGAAGAGGTAGAAAACGACGTTTATTATATTAGTTAGACTAAAACAAAAACTGGTAGAACACGACAGATACCATCTTAGCAGAGAACGGAATCAATATCAACCACGGTTCAAGTGTGGTCGACAGTGTCGGGAGAAGAGGGGGTTTGAGGAGGGTACTGTTACGCAACCAACATACGAGAGGATCACGGTGACTCAAAGGTCGAAATTCGATTTATATACTAGTGTAAGAGGACAATTATATTGGAGTTATGGTTCCTTCACACAAAATGTAAACAAGATCACATCTTGGGAACGTCTCCTAAGACTCACGAGAACACACCCAAAACATACGGTAGTGATTGGGTATTGACAACGAAACCTTTATCTCATAAGTTTGACTGGACGTATCTAGTATAAAAGAGACCACCACCTACTCATCGAACGATTTCAAAGGTCAGGGTATTTCTCTTATTTACTAAAGAATTTCTTTCCATGTACCCCTCTATTTATAATGTACAGAAAACATTAACATTTCACGTCCACTTTCCACCTAACCGTCGGTCTCCCCTTGTCTTTCGACTACACCTCACGTACTTTATTTTGTGTTACTACTCTAAACACACGAAGGTATCGATTGTCCTTGATATTTATATCATCTACCAAGACTAAGTTTTCCTAGAGTAGTCCGTTTTTACTCTACGTATACCGTTCTACACTAAAGTGTCCTCGTTTATATTTAGAGATGTAAATCCAAGTTTGTCAACCAAAATATATTCATTTTTCACTTTTTTGTCCTAAATATCGTCAAGATGACTTTTTCACTTTACACTTTAAAATAAATCGAAGTTCAAGTTATCCTTGACTGTCGTACCGTGACAACGATTTTTACCATTAGGTTAGAGTCCGACGACAGATAAAGTGTGTTTTCTCTAACGTCGGAGGGACACGACACATCTACATATTTTAGGTCTAATACAAAGACCAAACCCTAAGATGTGAAACGTTCACTGTGCTTGTTTAAATTCCCTTAGGACTCACTCTACTTATCCCATCTTATAGTAAGTATTTTAGCGTTTATTTGACCCACATAAAAATAGAATCCCTACCGAAGTTCTCATATATTATGGAAGGAAGTTGATAAAGGTCCACATAGTTACCTTTTCCTTCTACTAAAAAGACACCAAATCTTTCCGTCATGATGAAGTTGACTGTCTTCAGTTTATTTTTTCTAAGACCGAGTACCTCCTATAAAGATTGAAACTTTCCTGGTACAGTGTTACATCATACACAGAAAATGATCTCCACAATTTGATATTTAATCGTAACACTTCACGTTTTCTTTTTTTAAAATTATCAGTCTCATCCCTACTTACTTGTAGTATTTTATAGTAAATATTATACATATAGTCCTAAAGAGACCACTAAGTCACAGTTGTATAGTGGAAGGTCACGTCCCTCACCTCCAAACTATGGACCAGTCCCTCAATTCTAGAGTGTTCGGAATCCGGGTTTTATAGTTTTGTATTTTCTCTTCTTTTATTTACACAATTTAAATAACATTGCTAAAGTTATTTCTGAAATTTTTACTATGTGTATTTTTTATAAAATTTTTCATTACACAGTTAATATAAAATATGAAAACGGAAGATGTTAAAATGAAGTAAGACAGAAATTACGAAAAATTAAACTAAAATTGTCATAATAACTCCAAATTGAGTGTACGTTATTTGGCGTGTATTTTAAATATTAAACTACAAACTGTAGTAGACATAGTAACTGGGATAGTATTTTCATTTATATAGTTAGCGAGGATTTTAAAAGGAGTACGGGACACCCTTAGAGAGGGAAGATTTTGTTTGGAGTGACGTTTTTGATCTTTTCACAAAGATTCGTTTGTGACTAGATAAAAGACGGTGATAATTGAACAAAAGTAAAAAATCTTAAATCATACATACATTAATCTGTCAGAGACAAGAGTAAAAAAAGACTAAAGAAACTAAACCGTATCATAAAACACCAAATAGGTTTAGTAACACACCGAGTTATCAAGACAGTAGAATAACACTCATCATAAGGTGAAGTATCTATCAGGTGCTAAGAGAGATAAGTAAGTGGATGATACGTGTAAAACCCAACGAAAGTCAACCCCGATGGTGTTTAAAACCATATCTGTATAAAAATAAAAATAAAAAAACATTTATAGATCCTCATTTTACCGACCTTATATAGATCCGTATACGAATTGTAAAAGTCTTTAAGGACTTGTGAAAAGGGTTTTCCAACACGGTAAAACTCAAAGGTTGTCTTTGCGTACCTTCAAAATTATGGAGGTGTTGGACCAGTTAGATAAGTTGAAAGTTGTAAGATACCCATATGCCACCATAATGTGACACCCAAATCGAACGTAATAGAATTTATGATTACAGCAATTCGTAAAGAAAGTACCCGAAGAAACGTGTGTAAACAGAAACTTCATAGAAGATTTAGAAACGTGTAATTTTTTTTTTAATAAACTGAAGGATTAAAAGTATAAGTCCTGTGTTCAAGAGATAGTCTATGTGCTATACGTTTGCAAAAGTGGGATAGACTCCGAATAAACAATTAATAGAATTATTACAACAATGTTTCTAGTCAAAAAGTAAAATTACTTGTAAATAAAATACCTAATATGAAAGACTTATGACTCTTTAGAAATTTATAAGTATTCGTAAAAGAGTCTTTAAAAGAAAATATTTGAAATGTCAAAATCTAAAATACAAATCCAGACACTTGGTAAAACTTATTATAAAATATGTACCATGTTTTTATATATGTTTAGGTAAAAAAAAAAGTGTATACCTATTTGTTAACAAGGACTTTGTAAAGAACTTTTCTGATAGTAAAGAGATGACTTTCCAGAAATGTAGAAACGAAATTTCCTTTAGTCAATAAGAACTTAAGACAATTTGACTAGACGAACGGATATAAATACGGGAACATCGTGACAGTATTATTGATCGAAATCTCATTTACAAGTTTGGTACCTAGTAATCTTAAGGTTTCGTACCAGAAAAGAACAAATGTCATCAAAACTGATAAGATACGAAAAACGTGAATGTATATTTGAAATCTTAGTCGAACAGAAAAAAAAAAAAAAAACGATTTAAGGATAACCTAAAACTCACCCTGACACTATCGAGATCTTTAGTTAAACCCCTTTTAATCGTAGAATTGTTGTAACACGGAAAATTAAGACCTTCTGTAATATAGAGAGGGATATAGACGTAGAAATTAAAAAGAGTCGTTCTCAGAACAAATATATAAAAATTTTAAAGAAAGGTATTAATAAAAGAAAAAAATTTAAAATTATATTTAAATAAATGAAATTAACCTCCGGTTAATGAAATGTTATAACATAACTAAAACGGGATGTAGTTGTAGGTATTAATAAAAGATAAAAAACACCATAATATATGTCACGACCCAAAAATTTTTCAAAGTCACAGGTTCAAACAGTACGTATATTTCTTTGTTTTCAGTACAAACATTCAATTGCAATATACGACATGGGTAACAACATCTAAAGTAGTCAAAGGGACACACATACTTTTACATACTCTTGTTTCAGTCCTCGTGTCGGGTCCTTTCTAATACCGTAATCACGTATTGTCGGTAACGGAGGTACGTCACAAGTCTCTGAGTTCTTTTACGTGTCTTTGGTTTTAACTCTTCCTATTGATTTTATTTTTGTCTATAGTGTTAAAGAGTCATTCCATCTTACCTGTTCGTACATCGATTCTGTAATAAAAAATTCATTTAATACTAGGTAAGACACAGGTATTTAAGGTTCGGGATTCTTTTTAGAGGGAACTTATTTGTTTCAGTCAAAGTCTTTTTACTCGTTTCCGTCTACTTACAACGATACCAATGAGAAAGACTTTGTACATCGGGTTTATTAATGAAAGAGTCAATTCAAATCAAGTCAACGAGTCAGTACAGACTGAGAAACCTGACGTCGTACGGTCCGAAGGGACAGGTAGTAGTTAAGGACCTCAAATGAGTTTGAGTACAGGTAGCTCAGTCACTACGGTAGGTTGGTAGAGTAGGAGTCAACAGGGGAAGAGGAGGACGTAAGTTAGAACGGGTCGTAGTCCCATAAAAGGTTACTCAGTCAAGAAGCGTAGTCCACCAGTTTCATAACTCGAAGTCGAAGTCGTAGTCAGGAGGGTTACTTATAAGTCCTGACTAAGGAAATCCTAACTGACCAAACTAGAATAACAGGTTCCCTGACAGTTCCCAGAAGAGGTTGTGGTGTCAATTTTTCATAATTAAGAAACCACGAGTCAAACGAAATACCAGGTTGAGAGTGTAGGTGTGATGACCCTTTTTTGTTTGTTTGTTTGTTTGTTTTATATCAAAACTGATATACCTGGAGACATACATCACAAAGACAAAAAATTATACGAAAGATCCAACCAATATCGAAAAGAAGGTTCCTTGTTCGTAGAAAGTTAAAGTACCGAAGTCAGTGGTAGACGTCACTAAAACCTCGGGTGACAAAGGTGACAAAGGGGGAGATAAACGGTACTTCGTTCCCGTTTAGAATCAAAAACGGTATTAGAATCAAAAGACTTACAACTCAAAATTCGGTTGAAAAAGTGAGTGGAGAAAGTGAAAGTAGTTCTTCGAGAAATCAAGGAAAGACGGTATTCCTACCATAGTATACGTATAAACTCCAATAACTACAAAGAGGTTCGTTAGAACTAAGGTCGAACAAGAGGTAAGTCTAGTCGTAAAGTGTACTACATGGGAAGTATATTCAATTTATTAGTTCCAATGTTATATGTCGGAACTACATAAGGAAAGGGTTAAAGCTTAGTCAGGTGACGAGGTACAGGTCAAGATGGACAAAGAAGAACTGGATGTATGTCTAAAGAGTCTTCCGTTGATTCCACCGGACCATAAGGGTAGAGAAATTCTTAAAGGTGCCAAACACCACAAGGTGTGTCAGTTTCAAAATCGTATCAATTACTTCCGGTTTTCACTTCAACGAGTCAGCACAGACTGAGAAACACTAGGGCACCTGACATCGGGGTGGTCCAAGGAAGTAGGTACCCTAAGAGGTCCGTTCTTATGACCTCACCCAACGGTAAAGTAAGAGGTCCCCTAGAAGGAATGGGTCCCTAGCTTGGGTCCAGAGGGCGTAACGTCCGTCTACGAAATTGGAGACTTTGTGAATAAGATCCATAGAGAACCTAAGGATGAAACAGTAAGGTCAGGAGACACTACTTTTCTTGTAAAAACAAACCACAAGATCTTTCAGTGCATCCAGAAGTATCTTGGTAAGTTGAAGTCGAAACAGTCGTAATCATCAACTCAGTATTTGAACCTAATGACACTATAACTTAACAAAGGGAACCTTTACTTGTGTCTAGTAAGACAGTCAAAACTCTGACGTGTGTTCATGACGTAAAACCTGAGAAAGTAATTGATACTCTAGATGAGGTGAACAAGATTCCCCAAGAACGGGTGTCATCATCTATATTACAAGTAGATTTAATTTAAGAGGGCAAAGTCAGGTAAAATCAAGTGACTAAAGATTTTACATCTTCAAGTGAGAACGGTAGAGGACAAACTGTTTAAGGTTAAATGGAACTAAATACTTGTATTATAAGGTCCAAGGACACGTTATAAGAAATATCGTAGTCTGAAATGAAGATAGGGGTCAGTGTAAGTGTTGACCCACAACAAAACGAAACCGAGTCGGAGAGGTAAGAAAGACTTCGATAAAAAGGTGAGAAGAAGTCATCGTATAACCCGTGGATGGTTGGACCCCTCGAGTAGAAAATTAAAGAATTGAAAAAACGGATAAGTATGAGAAGTACCCTAAGAGTTCCGTTCTTATGACTTGACCAAACGGTAAGGGAAGAAGTCACCCGGTATAAAACAGTCTTGAGAGGTGGTACTGAGTAGGTAGAACTCACCGGGATGTGTCGGACCGAGTATATCTAAGTATCTCAATCCGTTCCGACACTAGGTTCACTAGTCAAACCAAGGAAAGACGTTAACACCAAAGGTAAGACAGAAAAGAGACTATTTATTCCTATTCTCCGAACACCTTCGAAGGACTACCTTCCCTTACCTACACTCTCTTAGTCCCAGAATGAGACTACCCGTCCAGGTACGAGTCATTTAGAAATTAGGTTAAAAGACAACTACCCACCCCGACACAAGGGAAGGACATCAAACTGGACTCCAGTTTGAATTCCTGAATACGGTCCTGACAACATAAGTCACGAAAACTGGGGTGCCGTCCGGTGACAACTGGGTGTGGAGACGACCTCTGAGGACTTGTGAGTGTCCGTTCAGACCGAGAGAGAGAACACCCCAGTGATGAGGAAAGTGGACCGAGGAGTACGTGTGTTCCTAAAAAACACGGGAGGTCCTCAGACAAAGGTGTAAAACAGAACAACCCCGAAGAGGAAACGGAAATCTGTACCCATAGTAGAAAACCACCCTAGGTTGTAAGAAGACAGATACCAACAAGTTGCCAATAAACGTTAAAACCTCAAGAGTGTCCTCTTCTACTCGAGTACAGGAAGATGAGGTGGTAGAATCGAATGATATGTAAAAATATGTAATTGAGTAAAAAAATTTATTTTAATAGAAATTAGAATGTATAATAAGAGAGGAACTCTCTGATTCTTTCATCTAATCCATCCCACTCGTTAAACCTTTCGAAAGTGGTAATGAACCCACTGTAGTTTCGACTCATGAGACTAAGGTTTGGGGTCAAGAAAAGTAAACAGTAAATTGAATAAAGTCTGAGTATAGTCAGTAAAGTAAGTCAAGTCAGCGAGTCAGCACAGACTGAGAAACGTTGGGATACCCGACGTCATGTGGTCCGGAGGGACAGGTAGTGGTTGAGGACCTCGAATGAGTTTGAGTACAGGTAGCTCAACTACTACGGTAGATTGGTAGAGTAGGAGACAGTAGTCTGAACATAAGAGTATACAATTTTTTTTTTTCTCTCTCTCTCTCTCTGACTTAACTAATTAGTAAATTGGGTACGGTTAAACATCGGTGAGGTTTCCCATTTATTTGGAAGTCAAATTTTAACACACATACACAATAATCGTGTATGGGTCACTTTATCTGGTAGGTAGACAGAGGTCCCGTCTTGGAGTGAAGGATCGTAGGGGTTGGGGTTTATAAAATAGACGTTTCCTTAATGAGTAAACTCATTCTGTTTTTAGAACTTTTGTCAATAATATCGGACTTCTTTTAATGTCGTAATAATAGATTAAGACTTTTTACTACGACCTTGTGAGAATGTGATTTGGTCTTTTATATGGATGGAGAGAGTGATCGGTCTGAGTATAAAGAAAATAAAGGAAATACTTAAGATTTACTTCAAGTATCTTGTTACGTAAAATACTGATAATTAAGTGTTGGACAGAAGAGTCAAAAGTCACCTTGAAGGGATTGACACTTTTCTCAAAGTTTAATTATAGATTGTATTCTGTCCCGGGAACTTTAAAGTAGTCACCTTAGTATTGAAGTATTAAGTGTACCAATTGGCAACGATCAAAGGTACGAACTTATCGTGTATAAATTTAGTATAAATTTTTCGTACCTATACGTTTATAAAAATTTAACACCATAACCACAAAATCCGACTAAAAGGAATTACATCGTAAAAAAATGGGGTTAAATTACTTAATTTTCACTTCGTTTAACCTTTTACTTTTATTACCTTTTAAGTTCACGTTAAAGGAACCTATGAAAGCATCCTTTCGAACTTCCTTACTAAATACACGTTATTAAACTTCAAAGGTCGCACCGACTACTGTATGTTGAGTTTGGGGTGTTGATAAACTGTTTCTGTAAAGTGTAAAGAGAGTTATGGATTAAATTACAAAACAAAGTATTCAAATTCTTAAATTATTATCTAATCTTTACAAAGAACTGACAACAAATGTAAAGTCAAATTTATGTAAGGACTATAAAAAAGACTATAAAAAGTCTCCACTCCAACCGAGGGTGTCTGTTCCACGGGGTGAGGACCTCCCACACCCAACTCTGACAGAGGGTATCGACGCAGGTCATTTCGAAGAGACTCACCACTTCAAATTCATTCTCTTAAGGTTCACCCTTCTTGCAATGTACGTTTCTGTGACTCTACCTTCCTCGAATTACACGAGTTTCTCGTCCAATCCTCTATCTTCTTCGTCTCCAGACCCTATATTGTAATTTATCTAGACGTTCCTGTTTCCTGTATATTATAACAGTTCCTTAGACCTAAACTCTCTCTCAGACCTAGATTCTTCTAATAAAATTAGTTCTCTCACTCCCCAAGTTGAACAAAGGTCTAATAAGAGAGATAAGAAACTTTTTACCTAACATCCTCCGTTCACACCTCTATAAACAAATTCTACTTTGTCTCACTGTCACGTCTTCTCTCTTTGGATAAATTCTATATAAAACCTTTAGTTCAGTTGTTTTAACCTACTAATTAACCTATGTGCCTTCCTCTTTCTCAAATTAGTTCCCTGCGAGAAGACCTGAAAATGGATTAAAATGGATTAGAAGGTAAATGGCACTACCCCTTCTGGCTCCTACCGTATATATCCAAACTCATGACTTACCCCACTTTGATCCCAGGACACAACTTGTACAAATTAGACTTTACTAATAATAATTCGGTTTACTCTAACACCTTCCACGGACATGGAAGTTCCCTTTGTGTCACTACTACATGTGTTAATACTAAGTCGATTCACGTTTATTAAACATTTCAGTGCTAGTGTCTCTTTATTGTATCTATTTCCTTTTCAAATTTTTTTTTTTTTGATACCGAATTGGATTGTAAATTTCAGTATTGTCTTCCTAAGTTCTCTCCGTTAACAGCTCCTTGACGGATGTTAAGTTCCTCTAGTTCCTGAATAAAACATCTTATGTTCCCATCTTTCATAAAGTTCTTCTCTCACCGGGAAACACAACTCTCTGACTTATCGAACTCCCGTTTGTTTACTGGAACCTAAAACTGTTAAACTTCCGTCAATTACCCCAACTTTTGTGTAAACTTCTTTTATAAACTATCTCTACTCATCCTCATATGACAATAATACTATTTAACCCACAAGTAACCATGTCTCAAACCGTCTACCTAAAGGACATGCCGTGTGTTGTCTCGGAATCTTTTCAATTTTTTCGTAAAGGACAAGATTACCGACCGAATGAAGAAAAAAAAAATTAAAATTAAAAATAAAATAAATCGAAATGTTATGACATAACCAAAACTGTATGTAACTGTACTTAGTCGGTGCCCACATGTACCGAATGAAGAAATCGAAAAGAAAAAAAAGGGAAGTAACATGAGGTTACTAAAATACTGAGTTATTAACTAAATCGTCTAATTAAGAAAAAAAAAAAATAAATTGGTCCGATTCACCTGAAATGAATAATGGTACAATTTACGTGTAATTAAAATTTGTCTCTATTCTCTACAACGACCTTTGGAGGAGAGTTCTGAATGACACTCTACGATCTTGGTAGAGATGTTTATAGTCTGTGGTAGAGTTGGAGAAGATGAATACTGACATATTCTTTTTACTCACCTTTTCTCTGTTGTCTTCATCTTTCGGTAAATAAAAATTCTTTTACTTCACAAATATCATTCTCGATAATAGAAACTGATTTTATTCAACTCCTTACACTCCTTTGTCTGTTTACCCTTCAGAGGTTCTCTTATTGAACACAACGTATTACGGATATTTTCCTCTCTGATGGACTAACTCAAAGATTCAGAAGTCTCGGTACTTATAACCTCACTGTGTACTCGTCATCCCACCTTTCCCTGATTGTTACACCTCAGGTTTATCTTTTCTTTTTAGAGATTACCCGATCTTGTAGTATTTTCCTTCTTCTTCTTTTATCTTAACAAGTTCACCGGTGATCAAGTTCACTCCAGTAGAGAGTTGTCCTTTCTCTTAACCTCTGTATCCTAGTTACTCTATGTCAGTAATAGATACTCTCTCTGGAATAATTTTCTATCTTACCAACACTCCTCAACTCCTCATCGGGTTTGTGTATGGGTGAGGAAGGATGTAATTATTTCTGGTGATCTTGCTTTGTCCTGGTTTGGTTTCGGTACGTTCCTAGAACAGGGTAGTGACCATACGTCAAATTGTTTGACTTCAGAACAGAGGAGATAGACTTAAGGTATAGGGGTAGCACATCCGTTTACGACACCTTCTTTATCTTCTCGTCATCTTTTAGTCTGGTAATAAAAGGAGGGTAACACAGAGAGAGTTCCGTATGTAAAATGATTGTCAAGTCAAGTAAAGTCAGTGAGTCAGTACAGGTTGAGAAACACTGGCGTACTTAGTGTCGTACGGTCCGGAGAGACAGGTAGTGGTTTAGGGTCTTAAATGGGTTTGAGTACAAGTAACTCAGTTACTACAGTAGGTTGGTAGAGTAGGAGACAGTAGGGGAAGAGAAGGACTGGAGTTAGAAAGGGTCGGAGTTCTAGAAAAGTTTACTAAGTCGAGAAACGTAGTCCACCGGTTTCATAACCTCAAAGTCGAAGTTGTAATCAAGAAGGTTACTTATGGGTCCTGACTGGAGGAAATCCTACCTGACGCAGAGGAATGTGAGGTTCCCTAAGAGTTCTCAAAGAGGTCGTGGTTTAAATTTATTTATTTATTTATTTTTATTTTTCTCTATATAACTATACAATTTTTTTTTTCTCTAGAACCCTATGCATATATGACAGTACATAATAAACGTTTTAAATTTAAGTAATATTTTCTCTAAACGTATATTACTGACATTACAAACTTTTTTAGAAAAGACTTTTATTAAAGACCCAAGTTACCCCGACTTTAAATAAAAAAAAGTAATTCTACTTTCTTTGTACCAAAAACAGAATTTAATACCGTTTTAAAAGAGTTAAATCTATTTCTAGATATACAATCAATTATTTGATTCGAAGAATTTAAAGATAACGAAGCAACTTATCTTTATGTGATATACTTTACGACAAATAAAGGAATTTTCTTTTTCTCTTTCAGTAAGTAAAATTATTTATTACAAGGATAGGAAATTATTTATTTATTTATTTATTTATTTATTTATTTTCTGTGAATGATGAACCTTCCTTTCAATACTGGTTGGATCTTCCGTATAATTTTTCGTCTCTGTAATGAAACGGTTGTTTTCAGAGAGATCAGTTCCGATACCAAAAAGGTCATCAGTACATACCTAGACTCTCAACCTGACATTTCTTTAGACTTGTGGTTTCTTAATTACGAAAACTTGACATCGTCTAATTAAGAATTTTTTTATTTTTTCTAAAGGTCACCACAAATGAATAACTCACTATTTGTTCCCAAAGAGGAAATAGAATAAGACGTTACTGGAAGGAATTCAAAAGTAGAAAGTGAAAAGAAATGTTTTTGTTCTTTCAATTCCTTGTTTTCCGTTTCAATATGACAATCATTAAAACTTTAAAGTAGTAGTCAATGTGATCATGTCAAAAACCACCCTCTCAATACAGTTTAGAACCTATCTTAAGGGTCAATGGTAAAGGATGGAGGACTGCGACGTTAACTCGAGTTATTCTGCGTAACATATACCGATGATATATGTCTCCCGAAGGGACTACCGAGTCTACCATTTCTTATGCGGACGTTACGTCGTCCAGACCGAAGATAAGGACCCAGTCCTTCTAGGGGACCTCTTTTCTTACCGATGGGTAAGATCTTAATAACGGACCTCTTAAGGTGTCTGCCTCTTCAGTTTATCCGATGTCAGGTACCCTAGTGTCTCAGTCTATGTTGACTTGGTATTTAAAATTTGTTATATATTAAAGTTGAAAAAGAGATCACTTTCTTATTCTGTTGTTAGTTAATAAAAAATAATAAGTAAAAACTTTTAAGGATCCCTTCTATTTTATATTTCTTGTAGGAAAACAAAAAATTGTATTTTTCCATCTAAAGGAGTTTTAAGAAGTATTTAAAAGTTACAAATATGTCATGTAACTTATATCTTGTTCACTGTTCTTTCTAGTGGACAAACTACCTACTGTTTCCGTTTGACACCTTCGAAGTATTTGTGATTAGTTCTAATTTTTTATCGGATTCTCAAAATAGTTTGTGATGTACATATGATAAATAAAATTTAAATTTTATAATATATTATTTCAATCAATAGAAATGTCATCAGTTATAATAAATATTAGAATTTTTAGATATACTTTCATTCAAAGTCGATTCCTAAGATTTTTCTCAGTAACAAATTTTTCAACGTCTTCGATATATCAACTAGTAAAAAGAAAGAGGTCCAACCGATTCAGACCTACTGTTTTTAAATTGAATATCTGTTTTCTTACATTACTTAAGTCTCTAAGTCAAATTGAACTCATTGATATACACAAAAAACGTTACCGCCATAAAATTCCTAAATTAAGTAAACCATTAAACTTTTATCAAAAACTTCTCTTTTAATCGTCAACTGTATTACGAATAGATTCCACTCATCGTGATTACATAATGATTAAAAATTTTACTGTTTTTACTAGTGTAAATTATTATTTACATACTTATCTCCAAAAAGTACAATAATATGAAACCCGTTAATATACAATAAAAAAGACCACAAGTCCGAAACAGGGTAAATAAGAACTCACAAAACGGAATAAAGTATTAATGGTTAGGCATGGATATCTCTTCGGATCATACGAGTGGGAAGACTATCCAAAAAAATCATTGTTTTAAAATTTAGTAACACTTTTGATAGATTATGTAAATATAAAACTTCAAGAATTTCATAAAATAGTAAAAGTAATGATTAATTATACTACGATACCGACTGAGTTTCATATTTCTTTTCTATTCCGTAAGTTCGTAGTGATTACGTCAGAAACATCTTTTATTTTAATACAATTACTACTTTTATTAAGACTTTTTTTTATTGATTGTTTTCGTATGTCAGTTTTCAGTTACATATCTTGAATTTTACACACCAATTTTTTTTCACACAGAGTAAATTGAGTCAAGTGATTGTATAAAAATTTTGTACAGAGTTTATTAACGGTTGTACAACCAAGAAAAATTATTTTAATATTCGAAAATTTTTACGTATAATAGGTTTTCTAAAATCGGATAAACATAGTTTCGTTATTAGTTTATATAAAATGAAGTTATTTTACGAAATAATTTATACATAGAAGGTAGGACTTAAAATTTTACTTCTTGATTTACACTAAACAATCAATTTGATTATATAAACAATAGGACTTTTCTAATGAACATATTAGAAACGGAGAATAGACGAAAATATTTAACAAAGACTTGAAATGACTTATAGAAGACGAATGGATGACGATTGGAGGACTTATATAAACCCGAGACGTCTGTACCACCATCTGTTTATAGACACGACGGTTACCGTGACGATTACCGAGTAGAGGTAAACCTTTAGTCGTCCGTCTTTCAATCCCTACGATAGTCTATAATGATAGATGAAATCCATCTAGAAGGTCTCCGATGTAAGTTCCCGTGAGTAAAAGTAAACATCTTCGAAAAGAAACCCCAACTTTTATCAAAAAACAAAAAACAAAAAAGTTAGAAATCTGTAGATATATCCTCATGTTCTTTGATGATTAGGGTACAACTATACGTTCCATAATAGTTGAGTTCTCTGGGTTTTAAACTTCTGTCTAGGTTTAATCTCAGGTGGACCATTAATGAGATAGTAGAGTAAGGTGGGAGGTGGGGGATGTACTTCGATCTATCTTGACAGGATTGAATTCAGTCTTTATAGTTTGAACAATTCCTTCTCAGATCGGAACGATCTTTTAGTACGAAAAGAAAATATATTTTGTTAAACGAGGAGGAGATACTCTTTGTAGTATCATATAGTTACATGGAGTATAATATTTTGGATAATCTTTCGTAACTTGAACTTTCGACGAGTCAGTACAGGCTGAGGAACCTGGGGGTACTTGATATGTCAGGTACCTTTAGAGGTCCGGTCTTATGACCTCACCCATCGGAAAGGGAAGAGGTCCCCCTAGAAGGGTTGGTTCCCCAGTTTGGGTCTAAAGGACGTAACGTCTACCTATGAAATGGTAGACTCGATGGTCCCTTCGGGTATCTTTCGTAATAATCGTAAATTCACACTGATAGATGACTTTTTTCAAAAATAAAAGTTGAAAGTCGACCGGGTCGGTCACTGGGTCTAAGTCAGTCTCGGCTACAAACGTCTAATGAATGGGTCTCTGGTAGTGTGATACGGTATATTGTTGTGTTTATTTAGGACACTTTCTGTAAACAGAGACCTGGTATTTATATACGTTAATATTTCGGGGAACGAAAGGTTGGTGACACCGGTACTCTAAATACTCTAAGTAACCCCTTTCCCAACGTGAAATCTTACAACGTTATGAGGCAATCGTGATTTTTTAATTACTATACTTTTTCAGACGTACTGGTTTTCATTACCTTTGTGAGGTACCAAGTTATTAGTGAGACCATAAATCATAAAGTTCTACACATCCTAACAAAGGTTACATAGTAAGACGACTTTACTTTCTCACGAAATTTTTTTCTTCTTAGACCCCACAAATTGTTTCTTAACTTTTTTTTTTTTTTCTAGAATTATCACAGATTCTTCTACTTCGTTGTCGTCGGTCAAAGGGAAATTTAACTACACAACATTCTACATAATTTTCGACTTCGAAAGATATTAATACCATAAGTTTTGTAGATTAATAAATTATATACACATCGAGAAAATTCTCTTTAATTATGGATTGTATGAATTTAGTATTCGAAATGATCATTACAATTTTTATCGTAAAGTATCTGAAACTTTTTACGATGGTACGATAATTTACAGAGTAAATACAAAGTGTGTCTCAAAAAACTTCATCTCTGACTAAATGATGACTCGTGAAGACTTGATTCACTAATTTCTATCCCTTTTATTTTCCTGAGAGTTTTCGTATCTTTTAGTGTTTTACAAAAAAGAGTTATAGTCTCTCTTTCGATGTAAAAGACATATGTTCTCCGGATTTTCGTTCATTTCTTTATTTCAGAACGGACCTGAGACGTTTTTGATCAATGTTCTATAGGTAAGTGGTATTTACCATTCTACAGTCGTTGTATAAAAGGTATTACTAGTTATTTGTTTCGGTACCTACTGAACATATCTTATTGACTTTTAACCAAGTATACATTAGTAAAATGTAAACTGACACATTAATTACTTTTTTTTATGAGTACTGATTTTTAAAACCCCTTCTATACTCAAGTAATCTTAAGAATCCTATTGTAGTAAAGTAGAGTAAATAAGACATTTATAAAATAAATAATGGATGAGATAAGGTCATGACTCCCAGGACTATTTACTCTGTCTGACCGAAGAGACACCTCGTGTGTAGATCACTCTTATACTTCTTCTTTGTTAAGGGTGTATTTGTGTCTATTAAAATCGGATAACATTCACGTCATCTAGACTAACCCAATTTGTCACTCTATCCCACCTTCACCCCTAAAAAGTAAGTCGGTCTAATCGGTTCTAATCGGTTCTAAAGAAATTCTCTAGTACAACCTCTACCCAAGACTTACAACTCAACCTTAGTTCATACATTCCGATACCTTTTTGACACGAGGACCGACTCTTAATTTATATTTCTAGGATCCTATCGTTTGTGGATCCAAAGTATTTACAAACTGTAAAACTATCACCTGAATCAATGAGTCAGTACAGACTGAGAAACACGGACGGTCCAAGGAAGAGGAGGTTCTGTTTCTTATGACCTCACCCAACGGTAAAAGAAGAGGTCCACCAGAAGGACTAGGTCTCTGTCTTAGTCCAGAAGGTGTAACGTCTGTCTAAGAAATGGTAGACTCAGGAACTTCCTTCTGTGTTTCAATTATGATGTCCATACATTTAAGTTTCTAGGGAAGTAGATGATTCGAATTCAGTAATAAGAAGATAAGAAAAAAGTCATGTTAAGATAAATTTGTGGTTTTTTGTACTAGGTTTGTATAAATTCTAACATTTATAGAAACAANAGTAAAAGTGATATAACTAAGAAGGCTAGGTACTTGTACCATATAAAGAGGTAGATAATCACAGGAGAAACTAAAGAAAGTAGTCACAAAATATCAAAAGATATATATCCAGAAATCAAAGAAATCCATCTATATAAGGATTCATAAAATAAGAAAAGCAACGTTACCATTTATAGAAACAAAGTTACAGTTTTAATTCACTAGTACAGAAGTCTTCGTGTCTGAAATGAACATACTAAAGACGAATTTGAGTAGATTATACCGTATGGAAAGGTTTGGGTCATCACGTCTCTTTATTGTCCCGATTTCGATTTAAATTTGAACTGAAAGTTTAATAAAAAGGTGAAATCTCCTTCAAAGTATTTGTGTAAAAAAAATTTCTTTGAAAACGTGTAATTTCCTATAATACTCGTCTTAACTTTTGTTAGGTATCTTACACTCTTTTATTGTGTAAAAATAATAGGTCCAATTGTACGACCTACATTAAAATAATAGGACCTCCAATTATAGGTCCTATATATTTCTTAGTACTTTAAGTTGTCGTCGTTTTTTTTTTTTACACTAATTTTGACCCGTTTCCTGAACTGATCTGTAAAGAGTTTTTGTATGTGTGTGTGTGTGTGTGTGTGTATATGTGTGTGTGTTTACCGGTTATTCGTGTAATTTTTATGAGTTGTAGTGATTAGTAATCCCTTGAATGAAATAATATTTCCAAGTTCGAGGTATTACTTTACACTCTTTCGTCTTTTGTAAAAAATTTTGTAATATACGACTTATTTTGAATAGATCTATATGTGACAATAACAACAACAAGTCAGTGAGTCAACACTGACTGAGACACTGGGGTACCTGACGTTGTGTGGTCCGAAGGGACAGGAAGAGGGACGGAGGGTCTCAAACGAGTTTAAGTACAGGTTGTTCAACTACTACGTTAGGTTGTACAGTATATTTTTCTGTTTTTCATCTACACTAAACTACTGATTGAACATTGTATAAAACAATTTTAAATTCTACCTACGTTTTAAGATTGTCGACGTGGACTTGTAATATAATGACCAATTCTTTCACTAAAAGGAGACCTCAGTTCACTAAATATTCTTTGTGACGTGTAAAATGTGCCGTACTGAAACATACTTATGTGTAAATAAAGATGATTACGGTACCAGTTAGGGGTTTCATAACGAAATTAATTGGAAAAATACTTAATTATATTCGGTGTCCATCACTCCTTGTTTTATGTGACGGAAGAAAGTCGAGTGACTCAATGTTTTCGAAATTCTGTTTTCTATCTTTGTTTCTAGTTTCGAAATTCTGTTTTCTAATTTTGTTTCTTCGTGCAGTATTCTATTTTTTAGTACCACCGTAGGAATGTAGTACACCTCCATAAGGTCCCTCGTGAAATCGGAGTTTTAGTGATTAGAAACCAGGTTTGGATGTTTTCTGGTACTCTGTGAGGGGTTGTAAAGACCCGTTTCTTTTGAGGGTCCGTGGACCTTCGACAAAGGTCACTTGGTAGCGAACACGATGTACGTTAAATAACGTCGTCTTCATTCCTCTTGATCCTTATTTTTCTGATATTTACAACGACTTGAGACTCACGTTTTCGGGGATAAAGTCAAGTAAGAGGGAACACAAACGAAACGGATTTGGGTAGAGAAACGGATGTGTAGTGCGATCTGGGTGCGATCTGGTTGAGTTCACTGATACTGACCTTTTCATTTGGTTACCACTAAAATTTCTGAGCACGATTTAGTATTGCAGAATAATGGGGTGAGTCACACGAGAGAAAGACCTAAGGTGTAAGAAACAGACAGAAGTTTTAAGGTAGAGAAAAGGGTAACAGGATGAGTACTGACCACTGGAATGAGAAATAAAGTGACTCTTTTGTTACATTCGTTACCATCGATTGGTGGGTTCGGAAACACGGGGACGGGAGAGTTACCGGAGGACTGACGCGAGGGGGGAGGTGAGGGAGGGGTCCGGTTACGGAGGGGAGGACGTGATCTAGGGTAAGGGAATGATACTAAGAAGGATACTCTTATGTTTCATTCAAGGATAAAAGTATTGGATCATTAAGGGGAGACACTTGGGTAAAGGGCAGGTTGACGGAGTACGCGAACGATAGGAAACATCGTTTCATGTACCTTCACGTCAACGTGATGTGAAAGATGTAGAGTGGAGAACAACAAGAGAAATCTAAGACTAGTACGGAGACAGAACTAGAATTGGTGAGGAACTTTACTGACACGACGTTTTAAGGTACTATCTTCGAATCTAGAATGTTAGTACCGGTTTAGTAAAAAAGAAGATAAAAAACTTTAAAGTTTAACAATGAAACGAAAATGTGTTTTCTTTATTTAAGTTGCAACTTGTTTCTTTGTCAATTCCTCGTAAATAAAGGACTTTGTTGGTTAATTTTTGCATAACAGTTTGAAGAAGGACAAAAAGACAACAATATGTTGTAACGTGCTAGAATACATATGTCAAACCAAACCAAATTTTTTTTACCTTAATATGATATTTTCTCAGAGTACTAAATACATACGGAAGACTACATACAACTAAATTGGATCAAAAAAAAAATTAACCTCATATTAAAGAAATATATCGACAATATGTCGATACACCTATGTATTGGGGAGGGAGAGCTCGGAGGAGAGTTGAAAGGACGTAAGGTGGGTGGATATAGTAGTGTCTTGTGGTTCGATTCGAGGGACACGACACGTCATCGAATGTCGATCGACGAAATGTGTACCGTCACATATATACAATCACGACGAGACAATCAAGAAGGGTGGGAGAGGATGGACGACAATACAGGTTTTCAGGTAAGAGATACAGACACAGAGATAAGGACACACGTTTATCCAAGTAGTCACGGTAAAAAGATCTAAGGTATATATACACGATTATATATTATAAACAAAAAGAGAAACACTGAATAAAGTGAGACACACTCGTTGAGATCCAAGTAAGTGTAGTGATGTTGACTAAGTTAAAATAAAAAAATATCATTCGTTATAAGGTAACATATATACATATTGTTGATAAAATAGGTAAGGAGACAACTACCTGTAGATCCAACACAGGTATAACACCGATAACATTTATCACGACGTCACTTGAAACCCCATGTACATAACAAAAATTAATACTAAAAGAGGGCCATATCGGGGTTATCACTCTAACGACCCAGTATACAATCAAAATAAGGATCAAAAAAATACCTTGAAGGTACGACAAGAGGTATTACCAATATAGTCAGATATAAAGATGGTTGTCACGTTTCTCCATGAGAAAAGAGGTGTAGGGAAGGTCGTAAATGACAAACATCTAAAAACTACCACCGTTAAGACTGACTACACTCCGCTATGGAATACCATCAAAGGTAAACTTAAAGATATTATTACTCGCTACAACTCGTAGAAAAATACATAAACAACCGGTAACCATATAAAAGAAACATCCTTACAGACAAATCCAAAAGACGGGTAAATACATTAAAAAAAAAATTACATCTCGACATACTCAACGAATATATAAAACCTCTAATTAGGAAACAGTCAACGAAGTAAACGTTTATAAAATAGGGTAAGACTCATAACAGAAACCAGAATAAATACCAAAGGGAACACGTTTTCGAAAAGTTATTGAACTAGAAAAATTATCAGCTAATTGTAAGGTATTATTCCTGTATGGTTTAATACAAATTAGTAAGGAGAAAACCATCAAAAAGTAAACTAAAGTGAAGAAAAAAAATTTAAATAAAAAATAAAAAATGAAATAAAATGAAATGTTATGACATAACCAAAACGGTATGTAACTGTACTTAGGTGGTACCCACATGTACTCAAGGGTTTGTACTTGGGGGAGGGTGGAGGGTGGGGTATAGTAGAGAGACCTACTAGGGGCGCGTGGTCGGGATTCGTAGGACATAGGACGTAGCTTGTATCTGACCGTTAAGCAAAGAATGTACTATCATATGTACAAAGTTACGGTAAGAGGGTTTAGTAGGGTGGGAGAGGTAGAGGATGTCTCAGGCGTTCAGGCGAGATGTGTAGACACAGAGAAATCGACAGAACGTATGTCCCAGTGGTAATGGTAGAAAGATTTAAGGTATATATACACAATCATATGACAGAACCACAAAAAGAAAGACCGAATTAAGTGAGACATATTAGTCGAGGTCAAAGTAGGTAGAGTAATCTTGACTAAGTTTACATAAGAAAAATTACCGACTCATTATAAGGTAACACATATACATGGTGTGGAAAGAATAGGTAAGTAGACGACTCCTGTAGATCCAACAAAGGTACAGGGTCGATAATATTTGTCACGACGCTACTTGTTACCCCATGTACACAGAGAAAGTTAAGACCAAAGGAGTCACACATACGGGTAGTCACCCGAACGACCCAGTATTCCGTCAAGATAAACGTTAAAAAAATTCCTTACAGGTGCGACAAGAGGTATCACCGACTTGATCAAACGTAAGGGTGGTTGTCACATTCTCCCAAGGGAAAAGAGGTGTGGGAGAGGTCGTAAATAACGAACATCTGAAAACCTAGTGTCGGTAAGACGGACTACACTTCACCATGGANTTATAAACAAAAAGAGAAACACTGAATAAAGTGAGACACACTCGTTGAGATCCAAGTAAGTGTAGTGATGTTGACTAAGTTAAAATAAAAAAATATCATTCGTTATAAGGTAACATATATACATATTGTTGATAAAATAGGTAAGGAGACAACTACCTGTAGATCCAACACAGGTATAACACCGATAACATTTATCACGACGTCACTTGAAACCCCATGTACATAACAAAAATTAATACTAAAAGAGGACCATATCGGGGTTATCACTCTAACGACCCAGTATACAATCAAAATAAGGATCAAAAAATACCTTGAAGGTACGAAAAGAGGTATTACCAATATAGTCAGATATAAAGATGGTTGTCACGTTTCTCCATGAGAAAAGAGGTGTAGGGAAGGTCGTAAATGACAAACATCTAAAAACTACCACCGTTAAGACTGACTACACTCCGCTATGGAATACCATCAAAGGTAAACTTAAAGATATTATTACTCGCTACAACTCGTAGAAAAATACATAAACAACCGGTAACCATATAAAAGAAACATCCTTACAGACAAATCCAAAAGACGGGTAAATACATTAAAAAAAAAATTACATCTCGACATACTCAACGAATATATAAAACCTCTAATTAGGAAACAGTCAACGAAGTAAACGTTTATAAAATAGGGTAAGACTCATAACAGAAACCAGAATAAATACCAAAGGGAACACGTTTTCGAAAAGTTATTGAACTAGAAAAATTATCAGCTAATTGTAAGGTATTCTTCCTGTATGTTTTAATACAAATTAGTAAGGAGAAAACCATCAAAAAGTAAACTAAATTAAAGAAAAAAAATTAAATTAAAAAATAAAAAATGAAATAAAATGAAATGTTATGACATAGCCAAAACGGTATGTAACTGTACTTAGGTGGTACCCACATGTACTCAAGGGTTTGTACTTGGGGGAGGGTGGAGGGTGGGGTATAGTAGAGAGACCTACTAGGGACGGGTGGTCGGGGTTCGTAGGACATAGGACGTAGCTTGTATCTGACCGTTAAGCAAAGAATGTACTATCATATGTACAAAGTTACGGTAAGAGGGTTTAGTAGGGTGGGAGAGGTAGAGGGTGTCCCAGGTTTTCAGGCGAGATGTGTAGACACAGAGAAATCGACAGAACGTATGTCCCAGTGGTAACGGTAGAAAGATTTAAGGTATATATACACAATCATATGACAGAACCACAAAAAGAAAGACCGAATGAAGTGAGACATATTAGTCGAGGTCAAAGTAGGTAGAGTAATCTTGACTAAGTTTACATAAGAAAAGTTACCGACTCATTATAAGGTAACACATATACATGGTATGGAAAGAATAGGTAAGTAGACGACTCCTGTAGATCCAACAAAGGTACAGGGCCGATAATATTTGTCGCGACGCTACTTGTTACCCCATGTACACAGAGAAAGTTAAGACCAAAGGAGTCACACATACGGGTCATCACCCTAACGACCCAGTATTCCGTCAAGATAAACGTTAAAAAAATTCCTTACAGGTGTGACAAGAGGTATCACCGACTTGATCAAACGTAAGGGTGGTTGTCACATCCTCCCAAGGGAAAAGAGGTGTGGGAGAGGTCGTAAATAACGAACATCTGAAAACCTAGTGTCGGTAAGACGGACTACACTTCACCATGGAGTAACACCAGAACTAAACGTAAAGAGATTATTACTCACTACAACTCGTAGAAAAGTACACAAACAATCGGTAGGCATACAGAAGAAACCTCTTTACAGATAAATCAAGAAACCGGGTAAAAAACTAACCCAGCAAATAAAAAGACCTTAACTCGACGTCTTCAACGAACATATAAAAAACTCTCATCAACAAACAGTCAACGAAGTAACCGATAATAAAAGAGGGTAAGTCTTCCGACAGAAAAGTGGAACAAATATAAAAGGAAACAACACGTCTTCGAAAATTAAAATTAATCTAGGGTAAACAAATAAAAACGAAAATAAAGGTCTTAAGACCCTCTACCTAGTATCTCCTAGGACAAAACTAAATACAGCCTCTCACAAAACGGATACAAGAGGAGATCCTCAAAATATCAAAGACCAGAATTCAAATCTACAAATTAGGAAAAACTTAAATAAAAACACCACAATCTTTCACTAGATCAAAGTAAGGAAATGTTCACCGACTGGTCAAAAGGGTCATGGTGAACAATTTCTCTAAAAGAAATGAGGTAACATATAAGAACGGAGGAAACAGTTTCTATTCTACAGGTATACACACACCTAAATAGAGATTCGAAAGATACAACAAGGTAACTAGATATAAAGACAGAAACACGGTCATGGTATGACAGAACTACTGACACCGAAACATCATCTCGCACTTCAGTCCGTTCAACTAAGGAGAATTTGATTGTTCTTACTACTATATTAATTAGAAAACAAGTATATTCAGACAAAAAAAAAAACAAGGAGTCTTTAGTCTTGGATTTTTGTTACCAGTCCACACTCCCAAAACGATCCCGAAGGGACCAACGAATCACCATTTCTTAGGTGGAAGGTTACGTCCTCGGTGTATTTTGAGATCAAACTAGGGACTGAACCCTTCTAGGGGACCTCCTCCGTTACCGTTTAATGAGGTCATAAGACCGGACCCTATAGGGTACCCATCTCCTCGGACCGTTCGATGTTCAGGTACCCTAACGTTTCTCAACCTGCACTGAATCATTAACCTGTCGTTGTTATCGTAGTAAATTCTTCGTTCTCACTCTCGTTTTGTTTCGTCCGTCCTGTCTCTCGGTATGTTTCTATTCGATAACTTAACCGGTGGTGATTAACGAACGAACCAGTTAGGGAACTCTTAAAAACTCCTTAATACTAAAAGAGGTTCTTCCCTTCCTCTTTCGTAAATAAGTAATCGAGACGAGTGAATTGTTAGGCAACTCACGTAGTTTCCACCCCGCCCCCACCACCACGACGTATACGTACCCAAAACTTGATAAACGGTTCTACAAGTGGTAGTGATACAGTCGACATTTAGAGACCTCGACACTCGGTCTTCTCACGTCTTTGTTTTGACCTCTACACAAATCCAGTCCGACATGGACACGTTGAGATAACTCAGGTGTTCTTCGGGTAAAAGTGTCTTTACCCTTTTTTATTCAATTTGGCTGTCTTAGATTATACACGATTTTCTCTACAAGTTGTTACGAGTGGTAAACATGGTGAGTTTTAAAGGGTACATTAAAGTATCTTTAAAGGTTCTCCAAAGGTCTCAAAGAAAACCTCTCCATTGACCAACGTTAGAGACGTCTCTGAATTTCATAATACTATTATTTATTCGATATTAAGAGTGACGAAGTTGTACAAAGTCCCCGTGTTTACTATAAGTTCTAGAGTCAAGAGGTGAAGAATGGGACAAAAAGAACATGAATCGGTCCTAAAGTTGACTAAACTCGGTAATCAACGGAACTCTAACAACCCAACACCAAAGGTATTGACAGAGTAATGGTGATACGGGTTATCCCGTGTCTATTTGGGTCCTTTACGATACCGAAGAAATATGTAAGAAAGGACTGGGGTGTCACATTGTAGTCACTACGAAGGATCATCACTGGATTCAAGTACTGGGGATAGGGTACATCTTTAAGAAAAGAAAACCAGACGTCCATACTCATTTTGAGTATTACCAGTTCACCGTTAGGGTTGAAGTTAAAGTCACCAACTAAGAGATAAATAGGATATCCGTGATCATTAATCCTGAAATTCAGACCATCTGGGATTAAACTCCATCTACCCTTGTAATAACGTCCACTGACTCTCATTGGTCAGAAAACAAGGACTTAGAATGAAAGATAATCCTTATGTCGTGTGTGACATACAACTCAAAATTAAGTCGTGTGCTTGTCGTAGGAGGACAGTACGACAATCCTCAGTCGATCGACAAGACTATTATCCCATACAAAATTCTGTTACTTAGTACATTAGAACACAGGGGGAATGTAAAAAGGGGGATTTTTTACCCCGAAAACAAGACTCTGGTATAACATCCCCGGTAGAACGACTGCAAGTGTCCTGTCGGTATGACGGAAATGTCACCTGTAGAAGACCTCTCTGTGTTCATGGATTTCCGGAACGTCTACCAGGGTGTCAGGGAGGTACATAGAGAAGAGGTCTGAGAATAGGGTTTAGAGACTTAAGGTAGTCTTCGAGAAAAAGTTTATCTGTCACATCTTATGGATACCTTAGGATTTCCAGACGTAACATTAATAGGATAACTCCAAAATGTCTTTAGATATCCCAAATAATAGGAAAGGTCTATTAAGTATAAGACAACCTGTAAGACGTAGTGACTCGACCCTCTAGTCCTATGGTCTAGGTGGATGGATTGAATGAGAGACCGAGACATGAGTGACTTTTGACCCGTAGTATAAGACTACGTACTCGTAACCTGGTCATAACAGTTGACACTATATATGTGACGGAGGTTTATGTTTCTGACTGTTACTCGAGACACGAAGAAAGACTTGTGTCCCACGGGCTGTTATTTGAAGTAATTTGTTTCTGTTGATCCTTTGAAGTCGTTACAACTGTTTGGGACTTATGTAAAATATACAGTTATGAAACATAAGTCGTAACCCTTATAATAAATATAAACTTTTATTTCGATTTGTTTCCTATCTACTCCTACTTGACAACGATCTATATATCTTATGTTAAACTTTTTCTTCTTTTCTCGTTTGTAAAACAAAGTTATCCTTCTTTCATCTCTTTTACTGTCTTTTATTTCATAAGGTGTAATAATGGAGGATCCATTATCTACATTCTATTTACATAGTGAATTTCAACTATCCGACTGACAAAGTGAAAATTCAAGTTATTACATCCGCCGACACTCGACCGAGTGATTCACGTCGGCTCTCTTCGAAGGGGTTCAGGCTCCAGGGTTTTAAGTCGAATTTAACTTTTTTCATCCCTTTTGGCGATCTGGTAAGTCCATACTGGATTTAGTTTAGGGAATACTAATATGTCACCTTCACTCTTTATCTAAATTCCCGGATCTAGACTATCTATCTCACGGACTACTTGATACCTTACTCCAAGCACTGTAACATGTCCTCTGTCCCTAGTTCTGGTAGGGGTACCTTTTCTTTACGTTTTTTCGTTTTACCGACAGACCCCTCCGAAATGTTTATCGACCCTTTCTTCTCTCCACTTTTCGTTTCCTCTTTTCCTTTCTATATTCGTAGACTTACGTCTCAAGGTTTCTTATCGTTNCTGGTAAGTCCATACTGGATTTAGTTTAGGGAATACTAATATGTCACCTTCACTCTTTATCTAAATTCCCGGATCTAGACTATCTATCTCACGGACTACTTGATACCTTACTTCAAGCACTGTAACATGTCCTCTGTCCCTAGTTCTGGTAGGGGTACCTTTTCTTTACGTTTTTTCGTTTTACCGACAGACCCCCCCGAAATGTTTATCGACCCTTTCTTCTCTCCACTTTTCGTTTCCTCTTTTCCTTTCTATATTCGTAGACTTACGTCTCAAGGTTTCTTATCGTTCTTCTCTATTCTTACGGAAGAAGTCGCTAGTTACGTTTCTTTATCTCCTTTTGTTGTCTTACCCTTTTTGATCTCTACAGAAGTTCTTTTGATCTCTATGGTTCCCTCGTAAAGTACGTTTCGACCCGAACTATTTCCTGTATTTACCAGACCTGGATTGTCTTCGTCTTCTATAATTCTTCTCCACCGTTCTTGTGTATCTTCTTGATATGCTTTTTCTAGAAGTACTGGTTCTATTAGTACTATTACACTAGTGATTAGATCTCGATCTGTAGAACCTTACACTTCAGTTCACCCGGAATCTTTCGTAGTGATACTTGTTTCTATCACCTCCATACCTTAACGTCAACTCGATAAAGTTTAGGAATTTCTACTACGACACTTTCACGACTTGAGTTTTACGGTCGTTTAAACCTTTTGAGTCGTCACCGGTGTCCTGACCTTTTCCAGTCGAAAGTAAGGTTAGGGTTTCTTTCCGTTACGGTTTCTTACGAGTTTGATGGTGTGTTAACATGATTAGAGTGTGCGATCATTTCATTACGAGTTTTAAGAGGTTCGGTCCGAAGTCGTCATGCACTTGGCACTTGAGGGACTACAAGTTCGACCAAAATCTTTTCTGTCTCCTTGGTCTCTAGTTTCACGGTTGTAGACGACCTAGTACCTTTTTCGTTCTCTCAAGGTCTTTTTGTATATAAAGACGAAATAACTGATACGGTTTCGGAAACTGACACACGTAGTGTTATTTGACACCTTTTAAGACTTTCTCTTCCCTTATGGTCTGGTGGACTGGACGGAGAACTCTTTGGACATACGTCTAGTCCTTCGTTGTCAATCTTGACCGGTACCTTGTTGTTTGACCAAGGTTTATCCTTTTCCTCATGCAGTTCCGACATATAACAGTGGGACGAAAAAATTGAATATACGTCTCATGTAGTACTCTTTACGACCCAACCTTCTTTGTTAGACCTTAGTTCCAACGGCCCTCTTTATAGTTATTGGAGTTTATACGTCTACTGTGGTGAGAATACCGTCTTTCACTTCTCCTCGATTTTTCGGAGGACTACTTTCACTTTTACCTCTCACTTTTTCAACCGAATTTCGAGTTATAAGTCTTTTGCTTCTAGTACCGCAGGCCAGGGTAGTGAAGCACCCTTTATCTACCCCTTTGTCATCATTGTCACAGTCTGAAATAAAAAAACACGAGGTTATAGTGACGTCTGCCACTGACGTCGGTACTTTGACTTTCTGTGAATGAGGAACCTACTTTCAATACTGGTTAGATCTATCATATAAGTTTTCGTCTCTGTAATGANTCTCAAGGTTTCTTATCGTTCTTCTCTATTCTTACGGAAGAAGTCGCTAGTTACGTTTCTTTATCTCCTTTTGTTGTCTTACCCTTTTTGATCTCTACAGAAGTTCTTTTGATCTCTATGGTTCCCTCGTAAAGTACGTTTCGACCCGAACTATTTCCTGTATTTACCAGACCTGGATTGTCTTCGTCTTCTATAATTCTTCTCCACCGTTCTTGTGTATCTTCTTGATATGCTTTTTCTAGAAGTACTGGTTCTATTAGTACTATTACACTAGTGATTAGATCTCGATCTGTAGAACCTTACACTTCAGTTCACCCGGAATCTTTCGTAGTGATACTTGTTTCTATCACCTCCATACCTTAACGTCAACTCGATAAAGTTTAGGAATTTCTACTACGACACTTTCACGACTTGAGTTTTACGGTCGTTTAAACCTTTTGAGTCGTCACCGGTGTCCTGACCTTTTCCAGTCGAAAGTAAGGTTAGGGTTTCTTTCCGTTACGGTTTCTTACGAGTTTGATGGTGTGTTAACATGATTAGAGTGTGCGATCATTTCATTACGAGTTTTAAGAGGTTCGGTCCGAAGTCGTCATGCACTTGGCACTTGAGGGACTACAAGTTCGACCAAAATCTTTTCTGTCTCCTTGGTCTCTAGTTTCACGGTTGTAGACGACCTAGTACCTTTTTCGTTCTCTCAAGGTCTTTTTGTATATAAAGACGAAATAACTGATACGGTTTCGGCAACTGACACACGTAGTGTTATTTGACACCTTTTAAGACTTTCTCTACCCTTATGGTCTGGTGGACTGGACGGAGAACTCTTTGGACATACGTCTAGTCCTTCGTTGTCAATCTTGACCGGTACCTTGTTGTTTGACCAAGGTTTATCCTTTTCCTCATGCAGTTCCGACATATAACAGTGGGACGAAAAAATTGAATATACGTCTCATGTAGTACTCTTTACGACCCAACCTTCTTTGTTAGACCTTAGTTCCAACGGCCCTCTTTATAGTTATTGGAGTTTATACGTCTACTGTGGTGAGAATACCGTCTTTCACTTCTCCTCGATTTTTCGGAGGACTACTTTCACTTTTACCTCTCACTTTTTCAACCGAATTTCGAGTTATAAGTCTTTTGCTTCTAGTACCGCAGGCCAGGGTAGTGAAGCACCCTTTATCTACCCCTTTGTCATCATTGTCACAGTCTGAAATAAAAAAACACGAGGTTATAGTGACGTCTGCCACTGACGTCGGTACTTTGACTTTCTGTGAATGAGGAACCTACTTTCAATACTGGTTAGATCTATCATATAAGTTTTCGTCTCTGTAATGAAACGGTTGATTCCAGACAGATCAGTTCCGATACCAAAAAGGTCACCAGTACATACCTACACTCTCAACCTGACACTTCTTCCGACTCACGGCATCTTAACTACGCAAACTTGACACCGTAACCCCTTTTGAGAACTCTCAGGGAACCTGACGTTCCTATAGGTTGGTCAGGTAAGACTTCCTCTAATCGGGACCCTAAAGAAACCTTCCTTACTACGATTTTGACTTCGAGGTCATGAAACCGGTGGAGTACGTATCTCAACTGAGTAACCTTTTCTGAGACTACGACCCTCCGTAACCCCCGTCCTCCTCTTCCCTTACTGACTCCTACTCTACCGACCTACCGTAGTACCTGAGCTACTTGCACTCAGACTCACTTGAGACCCTCTACCACTACCTGTCCCTCCGGACCGTACGACGCTAAGTACCCCAGTGCTTCTCAGCCTGTACTGACTCGCTGACTTGAATTGACTTGACTTGACTTGACTTGATTTCGACTATTTACTTTCTTATCTTAGAATTCATGTATAATCTTTTCGCAATTCATTTTATTGAAGTGATTTATTTTAGTCCATTTTTCTATTTTCTCATTGTTAAAATAAAACGAAACGAGTGTGCTCCTTTAGGACTTTCTTTATTTGTTTCATGTGATATACGATCATATGTACATTAAATATCTTGTTTTCATACTTGGAATAATTTATAGTTTCGATGTAGTATTACGTTTTGTACGACGTATACAATAAAATTTTATTCAGGAGGTCAAGGTAAGAAGAAAGAGTTCTAACGAAACCGATAAGCTCCAAAAAACAAAAAGGTGTGTTTAGAACTTTAATAAATAAGATCAAGACACTTTTTATGGTGACCATCGAACTATCCCTAACGTAACTTAGACATCTAACGACATCCATCGTATGAGTAAAAGTGATATAACTAAGAAGGCTAGGTACTTGTACCATATAAAGAGGTAGATAATTACATAGAGACGGAACCTTTTCTCTTCAACTTTATTGTGTAAAACGATACCATCATAAATTTTTTATTTTCATTTTCTCAAAATTGACATTTTTATTTTATTTTATTTTATTTTATTCAGTTTCATTCTAAATATATCCATGACTAATATACTTTTTACATTTGTTCTTACCGACTGGATAATCTTATTAAAGGTCTAACAGAAAGTTTCGTTTTTGGTTGAGATACGATGTCTGTATTTGGATTCGTTCAACTAATTCTTTTCAATTTTTATTTATTTTTTCGTTTTTCGTACATCTGATGACGTTCGTTTTTCTTTCACCTTAAAAAACGATAATCCGTTCGATCAAAACTCACGTTTTTGTAACTTATATTTTTATTTGGTAATAGGTGACGGTAAGTGTTACAAATATTTATCACATCGTATATACATACGAGGTTTATAGTACTTACTAGGTTTATAGTACTTATAAAAAACACTGGTAGGGAGTGAAGGGCGAAATTTCTCATTTACTAGAGTTCTGAAAAAGTTTATAGCTTTTTGTATTTTTCTTTTATTTGTAATTCACTAAAGATACTTTACACATAGTATCAACTATGGTCTTGAAATTTTTATAACATTAATTAATAATAAAACAACTAATGTAACTTCTCTACTTATCAAGAGAGAGTATTAGCGCGGAAGTTATCAAACCACTACCACTGATCTTAAAATACAACTCTTCCTAAGACTCACGTACACTCACGTCACTTACAGAATCAGTCTATGACAAGAGTAGTCCTATTTTCATTCGACAGTAACCGGTCTATTAATACTGACGAATGAATTCCTTTTTTTTTTTTTTTTTTTTTTTCTGAACATCTCAATAACATGTTTACTAAAAATAAAATGTAGAGACACATACACACGTATACGTAGATTCAAATAATAAAACTAGACAAAAGGTGTTTGATATAGTGTTACTATTTAAATCAATGAATTCCATCCAAAGAGTTCTCATTAAAACGACTTAAGATCAGGACTCAATCCTTCACTGTCAAATATTTATTCGTTCAGTATACATACTTTACGAAGGGAACACCGAGTCGACCATTTCTTAGATGGACATTACGCCCTCTGGACCCAAACTAGGGAACCAACCCTTCTAGGGCACCTCTTCCCTTACCGATGGGTGAGGTCAAAACACCGGACTTCTTGAGGTACCTGACGTATCAGGTACCCCAGTGTTTCTCAGCCTGTGCTGACTCGGGGAAAGTGAAAGTACACATTATAACCAGAAGGGTCCACCGCGATCACCATTTTTTTTGTTGGGTGGACGGTTACGTCCTCTACATCGTTTCCGTCCAAACTAGGGACCCAGCCCTTGTAGGGTACTTCATCCCGTACCGTTGGGTCAGTTCATAAGAAGGACCTCTTAGTGTACTCGTCTCCTCGGACCGTAAGATGTCAGGTATCCCGGTGTTTCAGTCCGTGTTGACTTCGTTGAATGTGTTTGTGCATTGTATAAATCGTTTTGACGGTTAAACCCTTAAGTGGGACCCAATTATATTTTGACCCGATTGAGGAAACCTCTCAACAGAATAAATTGGTATAACAGTCTCAAATATCTTTTCTTTGTAAAATACACCAATTCTTGTGTTTTAGACATCACATCGATAATGACAAATTTACGAGTGTAGGACCGACACTCTGGGACTCAATGGCGAGACGGAGTCAAGGAGTGGAC
The DNA here is from genome assembly GCA_006410555.1 of Capra ibex. NCBI lineage: Eukaryota > Metazoa > Chordata > Mammalia > Artiodactyla > Bovidae > Capra > Capra ibex. Next base: position 43,245,446 of record SJYO01000647.1, read on the forward strand.
GTGTCATCTCCAATATTATTCTGGACATAGAGTCTCGACGTCCTTCCAATTTGTTCAATTCTACTTAATACGTGACTATTACCACGATTGTGTACGAGACAGGATATATTTATAGACCCTATTCTATACCTCGGGTTTCTACTTAGGAAAGGAGTGTTTCAATTGTTAAAACTGAGTATGAACTATAGTTATAAAAGGACATTAAGTTTTTATAGTATGAGTTGAAAGTATCTCTTTCCCTTTCTATAAATGTTTAATTGAAGTCTTTTTGTAACAAAAATAAAATTAATACGTATCTATCTTTGTGTTACGTCAAAGTTAATAGGTTATTGATTTTCACTGACCCAATTTATAAATATATCAAACAATTACTCACAAATACTCAAGAATCTTTGCAAAGTATCATATAAAGTAGACTCCGTATAGTATAGACAATTTTAACATTAGACCTCTACCTTAATCGTTAAATACATCTGTTTTCGGAAATCTTTCTAAGTTATTCAATCTAAAATTTTAATTTGTCAAAAAGGTTCATAGACTCTCAGTGTACATAACGGATACATGATTGTAAAAAGTTATGTAAAATATTCCGAAATCCATATACGTACTAAAGTAAATATTAAATTAAAATGATAAGAGTTTTAGGAGGAGTTATGTTTTCTAACTCTACACAATAATATAAGAGATAGTGTCTCTAATTTTACATTTATTAAATCTGTTACAATGGGATAAGAAAATACTTTGTTTCCTTTTACTAATCCTTTTTATAATATCCTTGTTGAATTTTTACAACTTAGATTCAACAGCAAAATCAATTCTCCTAAAGTATTAAAAAATGTAAAATAATATCTAGTACTTTTTTAAACATAAATCACTAGTTTTCATTTGGTACACTTAAGAATCGTAATAAAACGGAGGAAAACACTGATCTTTATAAATAAGTTTTAATAAAAAAATACTGGTAGGGAGTGAAGGGTAAATTGAATGACTTGGATCTACGAAGCCAAGTAGGAACGGACGTGTTGAAAACGAAATAAAAGAAAATGATAATAGGCTTAACTGTTGGTCTTAGAGTGGAAAAGATTATCTATATAGGACAAATTGATTCACAGAATCATCCCGTGTGACTTTTCGAAGACGAAGCGGTACAAAAGTAATTTATTTGTAAAGGACTAACAGTTAACATAATTCCTTATTCCTCTCCCGTGAAAATTTTAGGGGTGTCACTATAACCCTTTTCTTTATATGTAGTCACTTAGTGATCTCTGATTAATTTTCCGTTGTTTAGTCATTCGGGTTCTAATACACCATATTATTTATATGTCCTCATGGACCTCTTATTTTTTAATCCCTTTTATTCAGAACTCACATCAATCAAGATTAATGTGAAGAATCGTTATTCGGACTAGTAGACCACCACTAAAATGTAAATAACAGACTCCAGTACACCTCATCAAACGTGTACGTCATTCCCGTTACGACGTTTCCAAATAAAATAAGTTGAATTCGTACAGGAATCATAATAAAGAGAGAACTGATCATTGACTATATTAAAACACAAAACGTAAAAAATTTACAGTTTTATCTCTAGTGTATGTTTCTCTATTAAGAAATACCCAGAAAATCTACCTTTCAATTGGACAAAAATAGAAAGGTAAAGTTGAAACTTGAGTGTGTCGTTTTTAATTTTACGTAAAAGGAGTAATTCATAATTATCGTAATCTTATGGTTCTTTTTCTAGTAGTATCTCCTTCTACTTTTAATTCAAAATATATATATATATATATATATACATATATATATATTTGTATCTCGAATTTCATTTCGATTTTAAAGGTCAAAACCAAAGAAGAAGTTTTTATCTTAGGGTAAACTTAGGTTGAAATCCCTCACCCGGTGATAATTGTGCCTCACTGTAACGTGTGTATGTTTGTATGGGATTAGTGTTTACACGAAAGTATCTTGTCCGTTTTGTACACGTATAAACGTTAAATTCTTTCTCTGTCGAGAAAACGGGGAAATTACAAACGGGTAAAGACAAGGACAGATTGGAATTTTTGGATTAATATCCGTACTCTAGTAATTCGTTAACTATAATTGAGGACTGAATACGAGAGGACATACGCGAGATACGGAACGGATTGGACGACCAAGAAAAGGATCTAATTTTCTTCATTCTTACTGTTAAATCGTCAATTTTGACTGATCTGGAGATGGGTGTTGTCAAGAGATTCGTTAGGACTAGTGTCATTCGTTCTATTGTAAACTTTCTCAGAGGGTCGGACGTGAGAACCTCTGTCTATTAAGTGACCTATTAAGTGATTCTAAGAACCTATTAAGTGATTCTAAGAAGGGGGGAACAAAGGGAATTTTTGGCAGGACCGACGTGTCTTAGAAACCTTAACCAGAGACCTGCACTCAGGTGGGAGAGGGATCTACCGGGTGAAAATGTTAATTTCGTGGAAAGAAAAGAGGACTGTAAATAGAGAGTTCAATAACCGAAAACTCACCGTTCGTCGGACTTTAGTCATTGATTTACTACCATTGAATAACTTGTTTAAACGATGAATACTCGTGGCTAATAAGAATCTAGAAAAACTGATCACTTCTTAATGAACCTTTGTAAAATATGATCTCAAAACGTGTAAATGAATCCGTATAAATGAGTGTTCTATATACATGTATATAAACGTAGAGATAGACGGGACTTCTTTTGATTGAACCAATTACTCTTTCGTTTAAATCGACAAGAAAGTAAACACAAACGGGTTTATAAAGAATTTTTCTTTACATACTGAAATATGAAGATAATTGTTACAAACCTCCCGACAAACAAAAAGTAAGAGTGGTTTATACTCATATAAAATTTTAAAACATATCACTTATTGTCATGGAGTGACAATAAAATAAAATGTTATAAATTAATATTACTCTGTAGGAAAGTTCAAGTAACGGGTAATATAAAACGACAAAAAAAAAAAAAACGGGTAAACATAACAAAAGTCAGGAGTAATTAAACATTCGTAAGAAATGTACAATTGTTCAAATCATTTAAAAGTATATAATCTAAGAATAGAAAATAAAACATAATGAATAAAATAAGTTTTTGTATATTATATTATATTGGTTTAAATCTTTATCATAAATAAAAATCTTTATCACAGAAAAGGGAACGTTCGATATGATATCGTTGTGAGATAAGTTATTTGTCTATTAATGTTTATAAATGTAAAAGTTATATTTTTATCGGTGTTGTAATATGTGAACAAAAATAAAATTTCAATGTCTACCAGACCAATCGAAACGTATGTAGTGTCTTTGGATCACGGTTAATGGTTCAAAATACTTAATCGCTTGTTCGGTCGTTTACACTGAATGTCACTGGTTCTGGTGTAGTGTTTTAAACGAAACAAGTAAATCGAAGTGTTTGCATCGAACCATAGCTGAGAACTCTTACGAAGTCCCATCTGATCGTTTAAATAAGGTTGTGTAAAACACTTTTAACAAATCATACTCCCTATTACTCCAGAGTGAGAGTAAGAGTCGACTAAACGATGACTCTTGACTTCCGGACGGTCCATCGTCACAAAACTTTACTACCCTAAACGTTCGACACCTTCTCTGTGAATTGTTCCAGTGAATTACCCCCTTAGTAAAATAGAAAAACCTCTTTATACACTAAAGTACGGGTAAACATTAAAATTTTCCGACACCACTGTGAACTCACGGTAACGTTAACTTTTTCTTTACAATTACTTACTTTATACAACTCAACGTTACTTATTTTGATAGACACTGGAGTCTCTTTTTCACTGAATTGTCCGTCTCTAATTTACCTATAGGGTGTTGTAGATAAAAATCAAAAGATACTTGAAAACAGATAAACAATGGTAGGTACACTATACTCATGAACGTACTTAAAACTATGTTATACAATCGACAAGTATTACTTTTAATAATTTGTTTAAATTATAACTAACCGTAATCTGAAAATCTTTTTCATCTAATGTTCCATGATATACACGTAATGATGTCCTAATACGTACACGAAAACGTTTTGACTAATCCAGTATTTTTTAAAAACTACGTCCGTGTTAATCCTACTTTCGATTGTTGTTTGTTTAGCCCACTAGTACGTACCAAGGTCATTTAGTACACAAGACCCTCAACACTAAAACTAGACGAGAGAAGGTCGAGAACATAAATTTTATATAACTAAACAAAGATTACCTTCGAAGTCATTTCTATGTGGGTTGACTTATGTATAAAGGTTTCTTATAGTATCTCTCTATTCTTTCGGAAGGAGTCACTAGTTACGATTCTTTACCTGTTTTTGTCATCTTACCCTTTCTAATCTTTAGAGAAGTTCTTTTAATCTCTATGGTTCCTTTGTAAAGTACACTTATACCCGTGTTGTTTCCTGGTTTTACCATACGTAGTTTGTCTTCGTCTTCTATAATTCTTCTCGACCGTTCTTATGTGTCTTCTTGATTTGTTTGTCTAGAAGTACTGGGTCTATTAGTGGTACCACACTAGTGACCGGCTCTCGGTTTGTAGGACCTTATACTTCAGTTCACCCGGAATCCTTCGTAGTGATACTTGTTTCGATCACCCGTACTACCTTAAGGTTAACTCGATAAAGTTAAGGATTTTCTACTACGACACGTTGACGACGGGAGTTATACGGTCGTTTAAACCTTTTAAGTCGTCACCAGTCTCCTGACCTTTTCAGTCAAAAGTAAGGTTTGGGTTTCTTTCCGTTACGGTTTTTACAAGTTTGATGGTCTGTTAACGTGAGTAAAGTGTACGATCGTTTCATTACCAGTTTTAAGAGGTTCGGTCCGAAGTTGTCATACACTTTACACTTGAAGATCTACAAGTTCGACCAAAATCTTTTCCGTCTACTTGGTCTCTAGTTTAATGGTTGTAGACGACCTAGTAACTTTTTCGTTCGTACAAGGTCTTTCTGTCAAGGTTTTTTTGACAAGATGTTTTTGTAGAAAACGAAATAACTGTTTCGGAAACTGACACACCTAGTGTTGTTTTGCACTTTTTAAGAATTTCTCTACCCTTATGCCATGTCTCTTTAGACATGCGTCTAGTCCTTCTTTCTCAATCTTGGTATGTACCTTGTTACTTAACTAAGGTTTAACCCTTTCTTCGTACAGTTCCGACATGTACAGTAGGACGAATAAATTGAATATACGGCTCATGTAGTACTCTTTACGGTCCGACCTACTTCACTTTAGACCTTAGTTCTAACGGCGTTCTTTGTAGTGATTGGAGTCTATACGTTTACTGTGGTAGGAATACCGTATTTCGCTTCATCTTCATTTCTCGGAGAACTGCTTTTGTTTTCTCCTCTCATTTTTGCAACCGAATTTTGAGTTGTAAGTTTTGTGATTCCAGTACCGCAGGTCAAGGTGGTGAAGTAACGTCTCTACTCCCTTACTACCTTGGTCACTCTCTGAAATAAAACGCCCCTGGGGTTAAAGTGACGTCCACCACTGACGTTGGAACTTTAATTGTCTGAGAATGAAGAACCTTCTTCTCGATACTGGTTGGATTTATTGTATAACTTTTCGTCTCTGTAATGAAACGGTTGTTTCCAGGTAGATCAGTTCCAATACCAAAAAGGTCATCAGTGCATACCTACACTCTCAACCGGATATTTCTTTCGACTCGTGGTTTTATAACTATGAAGACTTGAGACCACAACCTCTTCTGAGAACTCTCAGGGAACCTGACGTTCCTCTAGGTTGGTCAGTTAGACTTTCTTTTAGCCAGGACTTATAAGTGACCTTTCTGACTACGACTATGAAACCGGTGGACGACGTTTCTTGACTGAGTAAACTTTTCTGGGACTACGACCCTTTCTAACTTCCCTCCTTCTCTTCCCTTACTGTCTCTTACTCTACCAACCCACCGTAGTGGCTGAACTACGTGTACTCAAATTCGTTCGAGACCCTCAACCACTACCTGTCCCTTCGGGATGCACGACGTCAGGTACTCCTACGTTTCTCAGCCTGTACTGACTCGTTGACTTGACTTGACTTGACTTGACTTCCGAAGTATCTGACTCGGACCCTTCAAAGAATGAGACGTCAAAACCCTTCTCAAACTCTTCCCATTTATAATCGAGAAGAGACTTACAAACTATCTTAAATGGACACTTACAAAAACGAATAACTTTCTAAAAATTAGTGTCAAAAATAAAGTAATGAAGACTAAGAATACAAGTATAACAGATATAAAAGGACCAAGTCAAAACATTCAAACCCGGAAAGACGGTTAAACAGGTAATGAAGGTACAACAGGTAAAATAACCGTATATCGACGAACATCAACTGAAATTACTAGGGAACACAAAGATATTAAAGAGGAGGAAGCAAAGATTAAAATGACTAACTCAGGAGAGGGAAAAAAAGAACTACTCAGAACGATTTCAAAAAAAGTTAAAAGAAACAGAAGAGTTTCTTAGTCGAAAAACAAAGTAACTAGAAACGATAACGAAAGAAGTTAAGATAAAGTAAATAAAGACGAGACTATAAACACTAAAGAAAAGAAGATGATTTAAACCCAAAACAAAAAAGAAGTAAGAGATCAACGAAAGTCACATTCCAAGTCAAAAGATGAACCCTAAAAAGAACAAAGGACTACATTCTCACACGACAATATTTGAAGGAAGAATCTTGACGAAAACAACAAAGGTTACAAAAACCTAGTAACACAAAATAAACAGAGATTCTTAAAAAAAGGAAAAAATAAAGAAGTCACTAGACGACAAATAAATCATCGTATAACAAATCGGGGGTACATAAACACACAAAAATGGTAAAGAAATAAAAAAAAAAAGACCACTTACTACAGATTAGAGTATAATAACATAAATCTTTTTCTACGAACTATACTAAAGTTAAAAAAAATTAAATGGTTCCGAACTAAACAATTGGTTCTACACTAGATAGGACTTATTACAAAATACACACGTACTCTTCTTTCACATAATACGACGAAAACTACATTACAGGATCTTTATGGGTAACTTAGACAGAATAGATTACACGGTGAATTCAAAACACAAAGATATAATTAAAAGATAGACCTACTAGATACTTAAGAATATTTACCCCAACATTTGAAGGGGTGATAAAGACACAATGACGTCTAAAGGGGAAAATACTGATAATTGTAAACGGAATATATGATACCTCAAGGATACAACTGAGTGGACCACACTTCCCGACTGAGTAGTCTTTTTTGGGACCACGACCCTTTCTAACTTTCCTTTTGCTCTTCCACCGTCGTCTCCTACTCTACCAATGTATCGTAGTAGGTGACTTACTTGTACTTAGACTCGTTTGAGACGTTCTGTCGCTCCCTGTCCCTTCGGACAACATCGAGTACCCCAATGTCTCTCAGTCCATAGTCAACCACTGATTCGTTGTTATTGTGTACAACCCACATATATATAATTGTTAACAATATATAAGAAGAACTTTCCTAGGGAACTAGTAATACATGACAAAAGGAAGAGAGAACTTTGTCAGAAATAAAACTTCAGATAAACCTGTCTAAACTCACAACAATGGGGTTGAAAGAGAATTAAAGGTGAACATACTTTATATTAAAAGTAGGGGAGTAAAAGGTAAATACCCACGGGAACCCAGACTTTACCCAGTAAACATCTGTCGTATATATACCTAAAAAAAAAAAAAATCCGAATACACTGAAAATAAATAAATAAATAAATAAATAAAAATTAAAAAAATTTAAAATTTTAGAAATTAAGAATGTACGTAAGGGTTTGTACTTGGGGGGAGGGTGGAGGGAGGGGTATTGTAGAGAGACCCAGTAGGGGTACGTGGTCGAGGTTCGTACGACATAGGACGTAGTCTGTATCTGACCGCTAAGTTAAGAATGTACTATCATATGTACAATCTTACAGTAAGAGGGTTTAGTAGGGTGGGAGAGGGAGAGGGAGACTCAGGTTTTCAGGTAATATGTGTAGACACAGAGAAAGGGACAGAACGTATGTCCCAGCAGTAACGGTAGAAGGATTTAAGGTATATATACACAATCATATGACATAACCACAAAAAGAAAGACCGAATGAAGTGAGACATATTAGCCGAGGTCAAAGTAGGTAGAGTAGTCTTGACTAAGTTTACTTAAGAAAAATTGCCGACTCATTATGAGGTAACACATATACATGGTGTCGAAAGAATGGGTAAGTAGACGACTACCTGTAGATTCAACAAAGGTACAGGATCGATAATATTTGTCACGACGCTACTTGTAACCCCATGTACACAGAGAAAGTTAAGACCAAAGGAGCCACACATACGGGTCGTCACCCTAACGACCCAGTATTCCATCAAGATAAACGTTAAAAAATTCCTTAGAGGTGTGACAAGAGGTATCACCGACATGATCAAACGTAAGGGTGGTTGTCACATTCTCCCAAGGGAAAAGAGGTGTGGGAGAGGTCGTAAATAACGAATGTCTAAAAACCTAGCGTTGGTAAGACTGACCACACTTCACCATGGAGTAACACCAAAACTAAACGTAAAGAGATTATTACTCACTACAACTCGTAGAAAAGTACACAAACAATCGGTAGGCATACAGAAGAAACCTCTTTACAGATAAATCAAGAAACCGGGTAAAAAACTAACCCAGCAAATAAAAAGACCTTAACTCGACGTATTCAACGAACATATAAAAACTCTAATCAACAAACAGTCAACGAAGTAAACGATAATAAAAGAGGGTAAGTCTTCCGACAGAAAAGTGGAACGAATATAAAAGGAAACAACACGTCTTCGAAAATTAAAATTAATCTAGGGTAAACAAATAAAAACGAAAATAAAGGTCTTAAGACCCTCCACCTAGTATCTCCTAGGACGACACTAAATACAGACTCTCACAACCTAAAAAAAAAAAAATTAGGTAAGTCGATAAGGTACATAAAACCAACCTCGTAAATTTGGTAAACGTAAATTCCATTAATAACTTTACACCAGGATAAGAGTAAAGGAATTAACAAAACCCAAAAGGAGTCCTCCACAAAAAGGAAGGGAAAGAGAAAACAAGAGGAGAGAACATAAAAGACGGATCTCTTTAAGCAAAGTGTAAACAACATCACAATCAAACTACCACGACTTAAGAGAATCGAAAACGAACAGACATTTCGAAAACTTCCATTACCACTGGAGGAAGTTTTCCAAAGTACGTACATGACGATGTGAGACACGTGGGTTGGGACGTTATCCGGTAGTGGTTGGGTGCGGAGGTGACCTCTGAGGACCTGTGAGGACCCTTTCGGACCCAGTCTGAGAACACCCCAGTGACGAGGAAAGAGGACCCAGGACCACGTGTGTTCCAAGACAAACGCGAGAGGTTCTCAGATAAAGGGTCAGGACACATCCAAGAACGTCAAGACCAATTACCATTGGAGAAGGTTCTCCCGAATACGGTATGGGTTCAGATGAAGTGGGTCTCGGGGACGGGGACACAGTCAGGTGACGACTAAGCGTGGACGTTTCCTTTACGACACTTTCTACTACGACACTTTCACGACGTGATTTATACAGTTGTTTAGACCTTTTGAGTTCGTCAGCGGTGTCCTGACATTTACCAGTCGAAAGTAAGGTTAGGGTTTCTTTCCGTTACAGTTTCTGATAAGTTTGATGACGTGTAACGAGAGTAGAGTGTACGATCATTTCATTACGAGTTTTAAGAGGTTCGGTCCGAAGTTGTCATACATTTAGTACTTGAAGGTCTACAAGTTCGACCAAAATCTTTTCCTTCTTAATCTCTAGTTTTACGGTTGTAGACGACCTAGTAACTTTTTCGTTCTCTCAAGGTCTCTTTGTAGATAAAAACGAAATAACTAATACGGTTTCTGAGACCGACACACCTAGTACTGTTTGACACCTTTTGAGACTTTCTTTACTTTGATAGTCTCGTGGACTAGACGGAGAACTCTTTAGACTTACGTCCAGTCCTTCGTTGTCAATCTTGACCAGTACCTTGTTGTGTGACCAAGGTTTATCCTTTTCTTCATACAGTTTCGATATATAACAGTGGGACGAATAAATTGAATATATGTGTCATGTAGTACTCTTTACGACCTGACCTACTTCGTGTTCGACCTTAGTTCTAACGAATCTCTTTGTATTTATTGGAGTCTATACGTCTATTGTGATGGAAATACCGTCTTTCATTTCTTCTGATTTCTAGGAGAACTACTTTCACTTTCTTCTCTCACTTTTTGGAACGAATTTTGAGGTGTAAGTCTTTTGTTTCTAGTACTGTAGACTAGGACTCTCTCAGTTAAGGTTCCGTCCAACTATTCTTCAGACCCCAAGGGGTTCCTCTCTTCCAAGACCTAAAAGTTCTTCCTCTTTTCCTGTTTGAAAAAAAAAAAGAGATATAAGGAATCCTAATATATTTTTATTACATAGGACGAACTCCTGTCAGAGACCTTTTTTGGAAGACCGATTAGGACAATAGAATTTTGTATTTAATACCCTCACTCAGATCACTCCAGAAATGTTAGAGGTCTGTAAGAAAACTAAGTGACGTTATTCATTAATTTTTCATATATTGAGGTAACGATTGTGATCCCTCCCTGTGACAAAGACCGAAGATGACTATAGATACAGTCTTCGAAAGAGATACAGAAATTATGAAATTATTTTGAAATAACATGTTTTCGAGACTCACTAGTTCGGAGTAGAGAACGGGACCTAACTTAAGAAGAGACCTCCGGTTCTTAGGGTTACAGAAAGTACCAAGTCGTTGTTGTAAAGTCAGAGTAGTGAAGTACCGTTTATCTACCCCTTTGTCACCTTTATCACTGTCTGAAATAAAACACACACACACCCCCCCCACCCCCCCCCGAGGTTTTAGTGACGTCTACCACTGACGTCGGAACTTTAATTTTCTGTGAAGAACGAAATGTCTGTTCGTTTTCGACTATCTTAAGTCGTGGACGTTTGGTCGAGAGGTTGTTCACGATGTCCTATAAGAGATCTGTCCTTTGTGGTTTTCTCACATATTTGGTCTTGAGTTTTGTTATTTCATTTACCGTTGTCCTAGTATGAATAGTTATTAATGGAATTTGCATTTACCTAACTTATGGGGTTGGTTTTCTGTTTCTGACCGACTTACCTATGTTTTTGTTCTGGAGATATATATAACAGATGTTCTCTGGGAGGAGTTTTGTTCCCTGTCCATGTCTGAGTTTCACTTCCCGACTTTTTTTTTATAAGATGCGTTTATCTCTGGTTTTCTTTCGTCCTCATCTTTATGAGTATAGTCTATTTTATCTGAAATTTTGTTTCCGACACTTTTCTCTGTTTCTTCCTGTGATGTATTACTAGTTCCCTAGTTAGGTTCTTCTTCTATATTGTTAATATTTATATATACGTGGGTTGTATCCTCGTGGTGCTATACATTCTGTTTACGATTGTTCATACTTTCCCCTTTGATTGTTATTGTGTTTTTATCACCCTCTGAAATTATGGGGTGAGTGTGGATACCTGTCTAGTTGATTTATCTTTTAATTGTTGTTTCTTTGTGTTTGAAATTTACTATGTTATCTGGTCAATCTGGATTAACTATAGATATCCTGTAAAGTGGGGTTGTGTTACTTAAAGTGGAAAAAGAGTTCACGAGTGTCTTGGAAGGGGTCCTATCTAGTGTAGGACCCGGTATTTAGATCGGAACTATTTAAGTTTTTTTAACTTTAGTAAGGTTCGTAGAAAAGACTGGTATTACGTAATTCTAATCTAGAGTTAATGTCCTCTTTTTAATAATTTTTAAGGTTGTATACCTCCGACTTGTTGTGCGAAGACTTATTGGTTGTTTAGTGTCTTCTTTGGTTTTTTCTTTAGTTTTATACGTATCTTTGCTTACTTTTACTTTTGTGTTGTTGGGTTTTGGACACCCTGTGATATTTTCGTCACGATTCCCCTTTAAAGTATCGTTATGTCCGTATGGAGTTCTTTGTTCTTTTTTCAGTTTATTTATTGGATTGAGATGTGGATTTCGTTGATCTTTTCCTTCTTTACCTCTTGACGTCCCAATCATCTTCTTTTATTTAGAAATTTTTAATCCCGTCTTTATTTACGTTTTCTTTGTTTTCTCTGGTATCGTTTTTAGTTGTTTCGGTTTTCGACCAAGAAACTTTTTTATTTATTTTAACTGTTCGGTAATCGGTCTGAGTAGTTCTTTGTTTCTATCTTTTTAGTTTAGTTATTTTAATCTTTACTTTTACCTCTCTAGTGTTGTCTGTTGTGTCTTTATGTTTCCTAGTATTCTCTTATGATAGTCGTTAATGTACGGTTATTTTACCTGTTGTACCTTCTTTACCTGTTGCACCTTCTTTGTCTGTTTAAGAATCTGTTCATGTCAAAAGGTTTTGACTTGGTCCTTCTTTATCTTTTAGAATTGTCTGGGTAGTGTTCGTACCTTTAACTTTGACATTAGTCCTTAAAAGGTCGTTTGTTTTCGGGTACAGGTCTGGCGAAGTGTCGACTTAAGATGGTTTTTAAATCTCTTCTCGATTGTGGACAGGATGAGTTGAAGAAGGTCCTTTAAAGTCTCCCCCCATTTGAAGGTTTGAGTAAGATACTCCGGTGGTAGTGGGATTATGTTTTTGCACTGTTTCAACGGTGTTTATTTCTTTTCATATCCGGTTAGTGAAGTACCCTTTATCTACCCCTATGTCACCTTTATCACAGTCTGATATAAAAACCTCGAGGTTCCAGTGACGTCTACCACTGACGTCGGTACTTTAATTTTCTGCGAATGAAGAACCTACTTTTCAATACTAGTTGGATCTATCGTATAAGTTTTCGTCTCTGTAATGAAACGGCTGATTTCAGGTAGATCAGTTCCGATACCAAAAAGGACACCAGTACATACCTACACTCTCGACTTGACACTTCTTCCGACTCGCGACTTCTTAACTACGCAAACTTAACACCACAACCTCTTTTGGGAACTCTCAGGGAACATGACGTTCCTCTAGGTTGGTCAGGTAAGACTTCCTCTACTCCGGACCCTAAAGAAACCTTCCTTACTTCGATTTCGACTTTGAGGTCATGAAACAGGTGGAGTACACTTCTCAACTGAGTAACCTTTTCTGACGCTACGACCTTCCCTAACCCCCGTCCTCCTCTTTCCCTGCTGTCTCCTACTCTACCGACCTACCGTAGTGACTGAGCTACCTACACTCAGACTCACTTGAGGCCCTCAACCACTACCGTCCCTCCGGACCGTACGACGTCAAGCACCCCAGCGCTTCTCAGCCTGTACTGACTCACTGACTTGACTTGACTTGACTATCCGGTTATAGTGACTACTTGTATCTACGTTTTTACGAATTTTTTAAAAATCGTTAGTCTTATGTTGTTGTGTAATTTTTCTAGTATGTGGTACTAGTTCACCCGAAATAGGGTCCCTACGTTCCTAAGAAGTTATAAGTGTTTAGTTAGTTACATTAAGTGCTGTAATTGGTTAACTTTTTATTTTCGGTCTACTAATAGAGTTATCTATGTCTCTTTCGGAAACTGTTTTAAGTCGTAGTTAAATACTATTTTTGAGAGGTCTTTCGTCCTTATCTTCCTTGTATGGAGTTGTATTATTTTCGAGATATACTGTTTGGGTGTCGTTTGTAATAGGAGTTACCATTTTTTAACTTTCGTAAAGGGGATTTCAGTCCTTGTTCTGTTCCCACGGGTGAAAGTGACGATAGTAAGGTGTATCAAAACCTTCAAAACCGGTGTCGTCAGTCTCGTCTTTTTCTTTATTTTCCTTAGGTTTAACCTTTTCTTCTTCATTTTGAGAGTGACAAACGTCTACTGTACTAGGAGATGTACCTTTTGGGATTTCTGAGGTGGCCTTATGATGATCTCGATTAGTTACTTATATCATTTCAAAGTCCTATATTATAGTTGTGTGTCTTTAGGGAACGTAAGAATATGTGATTATTACTCTTTCATCTTTTTCTTTAATTCCTTTGTTAAGGTGAGTAGTAACGTTACTTTTCTTATTTTATGAATTTTTATTTAGATGGATTTCTTTGATTTCTGGATATATATCTTTTGATATTTTGTGACTACTTTCTTTAGATTCTCCTGTGATTATCTACCTCTTTATATCGTACAATTACCTAGTCTTCTTAGTTACATCACGTGTACTCATATGATGGGTTTCGTTAGATGTCTAAGTTACGTTAGGGATAGTTCGATGGTCGCCACAAAAAGTGTCTCGATTTTGTTTATTAAAGTGTTAAACATACTTTTATATTTTTTGGAGCTTAGCGGTTTCGTTAGAACTCTTTCTTCTTACCTTGACCTCCTTATTTGGACTGACTGAAGTCCGAGATGATGTTTCGGTCTTAGTAGTTCTGTCATTACCATGACCGTGTTCTGTCTTTATATCTAGTTGCCTCGTTTAATCTTTCGGGTCTCTATTCAGGTGTGTGGAGACCTGTGGAATAGAAGTTGTTTCCTCCGTTCTTATATGTTACCTAATTTCTGTTAGAGAAATTGTTCACCACGACCCTTTTGACCAGTTGGTGAACATTTTCTTACTTTGATCTTGTCAAAGATTGTGGTAACGATTCAGTGAAGTCAGTACAAACTGAGACACGTTGGGGTATCTGCTGTCGGGTGGTCCGAGGGGGTAGAGACCCTAAGAGGTCCGTTCTTGTGACCTCACCCAACTGTAACGATTATGGTATGTGTTTTTATTTGAGTTTTACATAATTTTTAAATTTACATTCTGGTCTCTGATATTTTGAGGATCTCCTCTTGTATCCGTTTTGTGAGAGACTGTATTTAGTGTCGTCCTAGGAGATACTGGGTGGAGGGTCCTATAACCTTCATTTTCGTTTTTATTTGTTCATCCTAGATTATTTTTAATTTATGAAGACGTGTTGTTTTCTTTGACATTCGTTCCACTTCTTTGTCGGAAGACTTACCCTCTTTTAGTGTCGTTTACTTCGTTGACAGTTTGTTTATTAGAGTTTTTACATGTTCGTTGAATACGTCGAGTTAAGGTCTTTTTATTTACTGGGTTAGGTTTTTACCCAGTTTCTTGATTTACCTGTAAAGAGGTTTCTTCTGTATGTCTACCGATTGTTTGTGTACTTTTCTACGAGTAGTAGTGAGTAATAGTCTCTTTACGTCTAATTCTGGTGTTACTCCATGGTAAAGTGTGGTCAGTCTTACCGACACTAGATTTTCAGATGTTCGTTATTTACGACCTCTCCCACACCTCTTTTCCCTTGGGAGAATGTAACAACCACCCTTACGTTTGATCATGTCGGTGATACCTCTTGTTACACCTCTAAGGAATTTTTTGACCTTTATCTTGACGGTATACTGGGTCGTTCGGGTGACGACCCTCATGTGTGGTTTCTTTGGTCTTAACTTTCTCTGTGCACATGGGCTTACACGTAGCGTCGTGACAAATATTATCGGTCCTGTACTTTCGTTGGATCTACAGTTAGTCGTCTACTTACCTATTCTTTCCACACCATGTATACGTGTTACCTCATAATGAGTCGGTAATTTTTCTTATGTAAACTTAGTCAAGATTACTTTACCTACTTTGACCTCGACTCATATGTCTCACTTCATTCGGTCTTTAGTTTTGTGGTTATGTCATATGATCGTGTATATATACCTTAAATCTTTCTACCATTACTATTGGGACATGTACTCTGTCGTTTTCTATGTGTCTACATATCTTCTCATAAAACCGGAGACACCCTCTACCTCTCCCAGCCTACTAAACCCTCTTACCGTAACTTTGTACATATTATAGTATATTCTTTACTTAGCGGTCAGGTGCAAACCACGTCCTATGTCCTACGAACCCCGACCACGTGACCCTACTGGGTCTCTCTACCATGACCCTCCCTCCACCCTCCCCTCCAAGTCCTAACCCTTGTACACATGTGGGTACCGTCTAAGTACAACTACATACCGTTTTGGTTGTGTCATAGCATTTCATTTTTTTTTTTTTTTTATTTTTATTTTTAATTATCTTTTTTAATTTTCTGTGAAGAACCTTCTTCTCGATACTCTTTGGATCTGTCGTATAATTTTTCGTCTCTGTATAGAAACGTTTGTTCCCAGATAGATCAGTTCCGATACCAAAAAGGTCATCATACCTACCTACACTCTCAACCTGATATTTCTTTCGACTCACGGTTTCTTAACTACGAAAACTTGACACCATAACCTCTCTTAGAACTCTCAGGGAACCTGACATTCCTCTAGGTTGGTCAGGTAGGATTTCCTTTAGTAGGGACTTATAAGTAACCTTCCTGACTACGACTTCGACTTTGAGGTTATGAAACCGGTGGACTACGTTTCTTGACTGAGTAAACTTTCTGGGACAACGACCCTTTCTAACTTCCCTCCTCCTCTTCCCCTACTGTCTCCTACTCTACCAACCTACCGTAGTGACTGAGTTACCCATACTCAAACTCATTTGAGTCCGTCAACCATTACCTGTCTCTCCGGACCGCACGACATCAGGTACTCCAGTGTTTCTCAGTCTGTTGACTCGTTGACTTGACTTGTCTTGACTTGATTTTCCAAAACTCGAGAGGTAGTTTAGATTTACTTTGGGAACGATCCAGATCATAAGAACCACATCCAAAGGGGGGAAAGTAATGAACTTGTGAAAGGACGGTGAGAGAAGACTGGACGTCTCAAAGACGACTTTTTAGTTGGAATACCTGTAAAGGAATACACAATAAAAAAGGAAAAGGGAACAACGAAAATTATAAAAAAGAAACGTAAACTAAAAACAATCAAAGTAATCATACACAGCTGCACAAAGAGGATCACAAATAGGACGTACCTTGACAAACGTGAAGGATATAAACCCACCAATAAAGGAAAGGATACAATACCTTCAAAAGTTAAAATTAGTGAAGTTTATAAAAGAGTCTAGGAAAGAGAAAAAGAAGAAGATCCTGGTGATATTAAAGTTACTACGAAGTAAATTACGACACGGACACTAGGAACTTTCACAAAAGTAAGAAAAAAGAAATAAGACAAAGTACCATCTCTAAAGGTGTTAAAACAGAAGGTCTGGTGAATAGGTAATAAAACGGACTCAATAAGACGATAACAAAGGAAAATCACATAAAAAAATTTTAAAGTCAACAAAACAAATAGAGACAAACAACAACTCAAGAAGACACACACAATGAACGAGTCAACACAGGTTAAGAAACACTAGGGTACCTGACATCGGGTGATCCTGGGAAACAGGAACCTTAAGAGGTCCGTTTTGATAACCTTACCCAACGGTAAGGTAAGAACAATTCAAAAAAGATAGAAAAGTTAGACACGGAGGTCAGAACAAGACTCTGGAACCTTGTAGAGATGATAGTAATGAGACTTAAGAAAAAGTTCATCTAGTGGATAAAGTAGAAGTAAATCGACAACAATATCCAAAAATTAGAACGAGGAAGTAGAAACAGTAAAGAAAAACAGTTTTGTGATATAAACATCGGGGGAAACGAGTCTGACATCCTATTATCGAGGAGACCGAAGACCATAGGAGCACTTACTCAAACTAGTTCTCTAGACACGGTAATAGGGGAATACTCTCCAAACTGAGTATAATATTACTTTTCTTGGAAGGGATCTATAACTCGTCCCAGAGGAGAAACGAGACACCAACAGTGAAGGAATGGTCTCCACCCCAGACGAGGTATCAATAACCTCATCTCCGGAGTCTAGACAAAAGATCGACACTAAGAATAGGTACCAGGTTTCATCCAACTGAACCTCGTAATTGTGATCCTTTCTTCTGTGAATTATAGGGAGGAGACCTTGACAAGTGGACACTCACTTGAGATTACACAAGGGAAGACGGACACGACACCCGAATATGTCATGTCACAACAACTGTGACGAGAACTAGGACTGAGTTGATACCCATACGATCATTAACTGGGACCACTAAGTATCCACAACAAAAGAGCTCTAGTGACCACGATTAGGTGATTTGAGTCCAGGGTCTTGACGTCATCAACACGTAGTCCTGAACGACACCCTTGATACTTCACTTGTCTCAGACCAGACTGGGTATAGGATACACATATACGGGTGTTTCGGGTGTCGACGAATTCGTTCTGGGCGGGGTCGACGTCTTCGTAAACAACAGGAAAGTCTACAAGGTGTCCACGGTAGTTGTCTCCACACTGAAACGTTAAGGACGTAGACTTTCCTGTCTAAAGTCGTGAAGAAGGAATGAGTGAGTCGGGGGCCTTGAGTCGACACTAAAGTCAGATAGTCACCTAAAAGAACACACCCGATGACACTGAAAGACTGTGTTCCACCCAGGACCGTGGTGACTGTCTAAAGGATCAGTATCTTCAAGAGAAGTAGGAGGATCCTGTTACACCCGTCCAGGATACAGGACGACCACCTTAAGGATCACTCTCTTAGACAGACACGGAAAGGTCAAGTCGTCTCCACCCCGGACCACAGACGAAAATCCATACCTTCTCTGTCGGTCACGGGTCGATACCTTGGGTTCAACCGTCTCCGTTGAGTGTGGACGGGGACCTCGAGAACAACGGACCCTCAAGAGTCTCTCTATCTTCAAGAATACCACTAGAGTGAAGAGAGGAGGACACGGAGGGTGATTACCAGGAGACGGAGAGACCACCCGGGTACGAGGGAGGATCATGTGGAAGTAAACGTTATCGGACTACCAAAGTCCGACAAAGGTGTAAGTTGGGACCGGGAGAGGGACCCAAACCGGTGATCTCAGACTCCAAACAGTAGGTTGGGGGTAGATGTGTCTGTCCCCAATAGAGTCAAACCCCTCACGTCCCACTACTATAACTAGGAGACACTTCAAATTAGAGACGATACGGAATGCGTTTGATAAGAACGAAAGAGGAGAATCCGAGTTCTAGGGGGGAGAGGTTGGTCTGACTAAGGGGTCGATTACTCTTCTGAAGGGATCATACCCTTTTTAAGAAGGAAGTGGAGGGACCCCACGTCCGGGGTAGGACTAAGGAAGAAAAAGAAAACTGAAAACAGGATAGGTCAATACACTTGTAAAAGAACAGAAAAAGTCTGTAGACCGTAGAAGAAAGTAACGAGACATTGACATCTCACACTTGACAAAGTGAACATCTACATAAAAGTGATAAAAACAACTTCTTCCACTTGAGACGAAGGATGAAGAGACGGTAGGACTAACTTGAGGACTTGTAAAAAAAGGGGGTGTTTTACTTCGAAACAGTTAGGTCGATTATCTGGTCCTAAATAAAGTTGAAACTTCGGACAATAGTGTCTACTTTGTCCAGTGTTTTAAAGGAATCTATTTAAAACCCTTTTTTTTTATACTGTATCTGACGTTACCTTTTATAAGTTCGTACTACAGTCCTTCTATACTGTTGTAGTGACACCGTATAAAAATGATATGAAACGTTTATTGAAAAATCTTAAGTATAGTTTATATGTACCTCGGTATTTCTGACTCTTTATGTATCCTTGAACAACTTCCACGTGAATTACTGTATTTGCTACTATCCTTTACCGTCACTATCTTTCTATTTATATAGGGTCTACACTGTACCCATTTCGAAATGTAGTTACGTTAAGTGTAGTCATGAAGTACTATAACTTTCTTGTTTCCCATTATCTAGACAATACAATAGATATTTAATTATTATACTGGTGTAAAGAGACGTTATCATCAACTCTTTACCAAATTAAATCGTCCAATACATGTGTCGACTTGTGAGCTTCAAAATAATAAGACGTCCTCTTCTTCTCTGACCTATGACCCTTTGTGTGTTATTTTATACGGTTTATAAGGTCAAAACATAAAAGAGGAAGTCTTTTTTTAAGTCATTTTAAATACTGATATAGGTACTTAAATTTAGGTTACCCGGAAAAAAAGACATAAAGAGGGTAACAAAGAGAGTCGTTGTTACCCGTCTCAAAGAAAGAAAGAACTCTCCTAGAGAGTCGAACTGAAGACACTGTGTCATCAGAGAAACTAAAGGAACTAAAAAACCAGTAAACGTATGAGTGAAAAAAGATAAATCCTTTACGACCCCAGGTAATACCCATTGTGATGTCACAAAAAGAGATATAAGATACGGGACATCCGTTTCCAGAATATGTCTATATACAGGAGAGAGTCGAGGGGACTAGATACGGTGGTTAGTTCCGTTTAAGGTTGTGAGGAGTAGGGTCAATTACCGTGGGTCCAACTTGTTAAGGTCCCGACTGTGTCAAGGATCAAATGACATCCGTGAACTGTATATAAACACTTTCTTTATTTGAGACGTGGTCACCCTACTGTGGGATAGGTAGGTTCTCCCAGTCACTTTTTTTAAACATAACTTCGTATTAACTAAATGTCACAACATAATAAAAGATGACATCTCGTTTCACTAAGTATATGTATACATACATGTGTGTGTGTGTGTATATATACATATATATGTGTATATATATAAATAGTATTCTTTAACTTACATGAAGAAACACGGTATGTCATCCTGGAACAACAAATAGGAAGGACATATACTTTCTCTTAGTAAAGAAATTATGATCCGACATGAGACATGAATGATTTCTACTGGTGTCACTCCGGATCCCTCTAATTTAATAAAATATCTCAGTGGATTGTCTCTCTTCCTTTAGTTAAGTTTCGTTCCAAATAGAAAGACGTTTGGATACCAGAAAGGTTTACGACACAGACAGAACTGTCCTAGACTTTCTTCACTCTTCTTGTCTCTTCCTCCTATTATGCCTTTGATTAAAGTGTTACATAATATGCATCCTTGTTTTCTCTTCTTACACCTTAAAACTTAAATTCAGAAAACTTTAAGGGACACGAGACTTGTCTTTCTTTATAGTTTAACTCAAAAGTAAACAACAACAAATCAGTGATACAGGTTTAGAAAACGTTAGAGTACATAACATCGGACGATCAGAGGAGACACGTACCTTAACGGGTCCGCTCTTATGTTTTCATCCAACGGAAAAGGAAGATGTCCCCTGGAAGGACTGGGTTCCTAGTTTGAGTGTAACGCAAGTAACCTTCCGCACAATAAATGGTGACTCGGTGGACCCTTCGGGGAAAAAAGTGTATTATGTAAATTTGACGATTTATAGATTCATTCTAAAGGTTTCGAATAAAACTTCTCGCCAAGATCTACATGTGGGATTTTCATTCTTAACCATGGTAGGGGAACTCCTCCCGTACTGTTTGGTGAGTTCATAAGAACGGACCTCTTAAGGTACCTATCTTCTCGGACCGTCCGATGTCAGGTATCCCAGCATGTCTCAGCCCGTACTGACTTTCTGAATCGTGTGTACGTACATGTTATATACCAATTTTATGGTTTTTTTCTTCATAAGTTTACCCCTTTTTTTTTTTTTTCGAAAAACTCTTATAAAAGAAACACTACGAAGACCGAAGAAACTGATTTACAGTGTAAATGTTGTTTGAAATGAAAGAGCACTTCAGATCAGAACTATTAAACTACCTTTTGAGGAAAATAGTGAAGACTGGGGAAGAGTTTTTAAAGGAACTTGACGTCAAACGTCCAATGAGTAACAAGAAAAGGGAAACAACAGATATACCCTTTCCTTAGGGAAGAGACACCATAGTTTAGTAAAAGAAATAAACAAGTCAATACTAACATTACATGTCTATATAAATGAAGTATACTAGGAAGAGTCAAAAACTTTAGTTACAGGACAGATTACTTCGACCATTAAATTTAACAATAGGAATGAACTTGTATATGAACCCATAAAGGGTGTAAAAAAAGACAAAGCTATTTAGTCAAGTCAAGTCAAGTCAGTGAGTCAACACAGGTTGAGAAGCACTGGTATACTTAGCGTCGTACGGTCCGAAAGGACGGGTAGTTTTTAAGGGTCTCAAGTGAGTTTGAGAACAGGTAACTCAGCCACTACGGTAGGTCGGTAGAGTAGGAGACAGTAGGGGAAAAGGAGGACGGGGGTTATGGATGGTCGTAGTTTCAGAAAAGGTTACACAGTCGAGAAGTGTACACCACCGGTTCATAACCCCAAAGTGGAAATCGTCGTGAGGAAGGTTACTTTGGGTCCTGACTAGAGAAAATCCTACCTGACTAACCTTGAGGAACGTCAGGTTCCCCGAGAGTTCTCAGTAGGGGTTGTGCTGTAAAGTTTTTGTAGTTATGAAGCCGCGAGTCGAAAGAAGTGTCAGGTTGAGAGTGTAGATATGTACTGGTGTCCTTTTTGTTATCGGAACTGATCTGTCTGGATACAACCGTTTCATTACAGAAACGAAAAGTTATACGATAGATCCAACCATTATTGAAAGGAAGGGTCCTCATTCGTAGAAAGTTAAAGGACCGACGTTAGTGGTAGACGTCACTAAAACCTCGGGTCTTTTGATCTCAGACTGTGACAAAGGTGACAAAGGGGTAGATAAAGGGTACCTCACTACCCCGGTCTACGGTACTAGAATCAAAGGACTTACAACTCGAAATTCGGTTGTAAAAGTGAGAGGAGAAAGTGAAAGTAGTTCTCCGAAAAATCAAGGAGAAGTGAAAGACGGTATTCCCACCACAGTAGACGTACAGACTCCAATCACTATAAAGATGGTCGTTAGAACTAAGGTCGAACACGAAGAAGGTTGGGTCGCAGAGAGTACTACATGAGACGTATATTCAATTTATTCGTCCGACTGTTATATGTCGGAACTGTATGAGGAAAAGGATAAACCTTGGTCAGACAACAAGGTACAGGTCTAGATTGACAACGGAAGACTGGACGTATAAACAGAGGGTTCTTCGTCCAGTCCACCAGACCATAAGGGTAGAGAAAGTCTTAAAGGATGTCAAATAACACTAGTTGTGTCAGTTTCCGAAACCGTATCAGTTATTTCGTCTTTATCTACAAAAAGACCTTGAGAGAACGAAAAAACTATCAGGTCGTCTACGACCATTAAATTAGAGACCAAGGTGATGGAAAAGATTTTAGTCGAACTTGTAGACCTTCGAGTGTCAAGTGTATAATGGCTTCGGACCGAACCTCTTAAACCTCGTAATAAAATGATCACAAACTCTACTCACGTTAACACGTCATCAAACTCGTAAGAAACCGTAACGGAAAGAAACCCTAACCTTACTTTTGACTGTAAAAGGTTAGGACACCGGTGACGACTCAAAAGGTTTAAACGACCGTATAACTCACGTCTTGAAAGTGTCGTAGTAGAAAGTCCTAAACTTTATCGAGGGAACCTTAGGGTAGTGGAGGTGAACGAAAGAAACATCACTACGAAAGATTCCGGGTGAACTGAAGTGTAAGGTCCTACAGACCGAGATCCACTCACTAGTGTGGTAGCACTAATAGACCCAATACTTCGAGAAAAAACATGTCAAGAAGACACATAAGAACGGTGGAGGAGAATTATAGAAGACGAAGAGAACCCAGGTATGGTAAAGACAGGAAACAGCTCGGGTAGAAACGTACTTTATAAGGGAACCATAGAGATTAAAAGAACTTCTCTAGAGATCAGAAAGGGTAAGACAAGAAAAGGCGATAAAGAAACGTAACTAGCGACTTCTTCCGAAAGAATAGAGAGGAACAATAAGAAAACTTGAGAATTGAGTCTACGAATATAGAAAAGAAAAGAGGAAACGAAATGTGAAGAGAAGAAAAGTGTCGATAAACATTCCGGAAGAGTCTGTCATAAAAAGAAAAAACGTAAAGAAAAGGTACCCCTACCAGAACTAGGGACAGAGGACATGTTACAGTGCTTGGAGTAAGGTATCAAGTAGTCTAGATCCGGGAATTCATATAAAGAGTGAAGGTGACATATTAGTATTCCCTAAACTAAATCCAGTATGGACTTACCAGATCACCAAAAGGGATGAAAGAAGTTAAATTTAGACTTAAACCGTTATTCCTCAACTACTAGAGTCGGTGTCAGTCGAGGGTCAGAACAAAAACAACTGGCATATCTCGAAGAGGTAGAAACCGACGTTTCTTATATTAGTCAGACTAAAACCACAACTGGTAGACCACTACAGGTACACATCTCAGAAGAGAACACAACAACCTTCTCCCACAAACGATACTGGTCATGTAAAAGAACCGTTTTGAGATAATCGAAAACGGGATGAAGTAAGACATGAGGTTCCGGTTTAAACGGCAATGAAGTCCACAAAGAACTGAAGAAATAAAACGTAAGGTCAGGGGATATTACTTTTCCTGTGGAAATAACCCACAATCAAGATTTTACAGAACATCCAGAAGTATCTTGGTAAGTTGAAGTCGAAGAAGTCACAATGACCAACCCCGTATCAGAACCTAATGACACCATAACTTACCAAACGGAACCTCTACTTGTCTCCAGTAAGACAGCAAAAACTCTAACTTAGGTTCATGACGTAAAGCCTGAGAAAACAACTGGTATTACCGATGAAGTAAAGAAGGTTCCCTAAGGATGGGTGTCATCATGTATATTACCAGTAGACACAATTTAAGTGGGTAAGGTCAGGTAAAATCAAGCGACTAAGGATCTTACAGTCACAAGTGAGAACGGTTGAGGACAAACCGGTAAAGATTAAACGGAACTAAGTACCTCGACTGTAAGGTCCAAAGATACGTTATAACGAGAAATGTCGTAACCTGAAACGAAGATAGTGGTCAGTGTAGGTGTCGACACATTATAAAAACGAAACCGAGGTAGGGAAGTAAGAAAGACCTCAATAAAGAGGTGACTAGAGGTCATTGTATAACCCGTGGATGGTTGGGTCCATCAAGGGGAAAATCATAGGATAGTAAAACGGAAAAGTATAACAAGTACTCCAAAAGTTCCGTTCCTATGACTTCACCAAACGGTAAGGGAAGAGGTCACCTGGTGTAAGACAGTCAAAACTAGGTATAAGTCTACGTTTTTAACAAAGACCTAAACTACTCCAAAACTATCACGAATCCACGACGTCTTTGTATTATCTTTTGTATTGTCTTCACCTTCTTTAACCACTTTATACCCAAGTAAACACTCAATAACTTTCTGATTCTTCTAGTGCACTACTACAATTTATGTGGTCTTACGAGAGGTCTCAGCTTTAAGGAACTACTGATCCTTACCCAGTACAAGTAAAGATAAAGAAGTTGTCAATTATGGAATAGACCGTGTATCTTCCGTGAACGGTAAAAGTTGACTTTATTTGACTTATCAATTTATACAAAAAAAGAGTGATTTTTTATCTGTTTTAAGTTTCGATTTAAAGATGATTTTATCTTTTTTAAATAACGGAATTGGTTAACTACCTAAGTTTAAGCTTTTTAAAACCGTTTTTAACAATTTCCGGTCTTTTTTTACAAACAATAGTGATAAATGTTTAAATTTAAGTACTTGGTCAAAATAGAAAACCATTATGTTAACTTTTCGATTTTTTCGTTTTTGTTTGCTTCTTTGTTTGGGTCGTTCCTGTTAAACAAAGATCACTCTCTTTTAGTGAGTCAGCACAGACAGAAACGATGGGGTACCTGATAGGTCAGGTACCTTAAGGGGTCCAGTCTTATGACCTCAACCGTCGGAAAGAAAATAGGTCCCCTAGAAGGGTCAGGTCCCTAACTTGGATCCAGAAGACGTAACGTCCACCTAAGGCATGGTCGACTCGGTGTTCCCTTCAGTTGAATGAAGTTTGACAACCTTTTAACCTCCTTAAAGAATGAGAACTTGTCACGGTGTGTTAAATAGTACTAACAAGATCACTGACACATACGGAAATCCCCTTAAAGTTTCGTCCTGACGCATAATATGGTGGAGTCGTACTAGAGATGTCCGTTTATGTAGTGGTGTGCCGTCACACGGTGTGACTTTGTTTGACGGGACACGTTCAGACTTTTTACTATTGAGGCTTAGGGACATTCTACCTACCGTCGTATTGTGAAATTGACGAAAGGTAAGGGACCAAAAATTTCGTTAATATGACATCCGACGTCCCGTGTGTCAATCTACGTAAAGGTAGGAAAGGAAATCGAGCTTATAAAAAGGTTGTACTTGTAAATATTTAATGATACCTATGACTTATGCTTCGTGTCTTCAACATTTTCGTTGACCTTTCAGACTCAAAACTTTGTTTCTTTCTTTCCCATTGAATAAGACCCTAAGTCATCATTTCTTTATTTGAGAGAGTATGTGTCGACACGAAGGAATTACTATAAATACACCTACAATCGATAAAGTCACGTAGAACTGCTTGAACTTAAAACTTTTATAAATCATCGAGTAGCTGTAAATAATTCCTATACATAAATAATCCTTAAGAGTCTCAGAAATTATAGAGATATCATTCACGAAAAAGAGTGTTTCATAAACTTTTCCTACACACCTATGGGTAATTTAAAAATTATTGAGAGATTGTTTTCTCAGTGAATATTTACACCAATTTACGTAAAACGAACTCAGTATAAAGTGTCTCAAGACAAAAGGAACACGAATAGAAATATTTTACCTGTTTTTATTATACTTTCAACAAATATGGTTAATCGTCTCTTCTTGTCGTGAAGTGACATCACATTTCATCCTCAACGGGTGAGATGTGTACTTTCGATTTTCTTGTAGAACAAGGGAGAGAGATATGGAGGTACACACAGAGTTTAAATAATGGGTCACCTTCACTTTCATTTAATAGATGGTACCTACCAGTTCGGATAACATTATTCAACTGTACTTTTTTTAAGACGAGGTCCTTTTCTTAATTTAATTCTGTAACTTAACTTTCGTCCGTTTATATAATTGGAAACTAGAGATGACCACCCAAGTAGACACTTGAGAAGGTGTCAGGTAAATCCGTCGATGTCAAAGGTCCCAAGACATCAAGTATACCGTGAGTGATAATAAGTGAGTAAATAAATAAGTGAGTTTTTGTTTTTAACTTGTTAAGATTTACAATACAAGACACGTTTGAATTTCTCACCCTCTTTCTCCATGACTTATGGATTTAAGTTCTTCATACATTTATGTATTAAAGTTTTTAACACTATGTAAGAAACCTACTTTTGGGTCCCATTATTCTCTCTAACTGTGGTCCCGATTAGAAGTCTAACTTACCAAACCTTTTCGAAAGTTGATAGACCGATCAGATGTTTACGGTGACAAGTATGGAATCTTCGTCAATAAGTAGTCCTGGGTTTATATAAAAGTGATTTACAATTTAGTTCTACGAAGTGAAGGTTTCTGACGGATAAAAAATAACATCGACAGTGTGACCGCCAAAGGAAACAAATCGAGAAGCTGGTTTCTATTAAAGAGGTCCTTCTTTCTGGAAGACTGACGACGGTCTCACTTTAAGAAGAGTAGATCTCTATGTAGAGAAGAGTAGGAACTTCGACCCGACAGAGACGGAAATACGAGTGTATCTCATGAAACGGTGTTGAGTCGGTTCTATACGAAAAGTATAAAGATTTTCTTCTCATTTCTTACAAAGAGGTTCACTTATGAGAGATTAAACCCCCCAATATATACGATATAGATATAGGTGAGACGAATTGTCTTATTTCGAAATTGATATAATGAGTACGGGTTTGGTATATAAAGAGTGAAGAGGGGAGGTGTGGATGGATTTTAGGTTCCAGTTGCGACAATCGTATAACGGGTACTTTAAAGTCTCTACTGAATAAAATCTATGAAAGACGGTTTAAGTCCCAAAATTCTGATACTTCTCATTAGTTCGTCCTGAGACTCTAGAAAGAGAAAGTTTTTCTGAAAGATGGACTAACCACTAGATCATTGGCTCTCCCTGGGATACTTCAGAAGTGTCTTTTTGAATCGGTTTCTTATTTATATTAGTCTTTTCACTCTTTTACGTCTTTCTTTTCTTTTATCAGTTTGTCCTTTTATTATGAAATCGGTAATTTGTTTCATATCCTGGAAATCTAGAAGGAGTTTCTAATGTCTATTATAAGACCCGGTACAGAAAACTTGACAAAACGTCTATGACTTTAAAGGTGGTACACCCTCTTCAATTGATATAAGACGGGTAGTCGTCTAGCTGGGGGTCTTACCAACTTTGGTCTTCCAGCTACTACGACTAAGGGTGAACAGAGTGGTGGTTGGTTAGTTTTCTCACAGGTGCTCAACTGGTGATGGAGATACTTGGTGATGATATTTAGAGAAGTGATGTATGGGTGTGAAAACTCCCGTAATCGAGTGACACCGGGTGAAATGGACCGTTTCATCATTTCGATAAATAAAAATGTAGTGGGCTTTGAGATAGTGACTCTAAATTATGTCGTAGTTACAAGTCTCCGGTTTAAACCCCTTGTTAGAGACATCCTAAAACAACTTTTTTGTTTGTTTGTTTGAGATATAAGATATTTTCATATTTTAGTGAGTAAATGAATTGATATAATACAAATAAAAAAAAATTAAGTCCTTAACTTCGTTTCATACACCGAGTGTCGTAGTCATGCAGAAGAAAAGTATGTGGGTAGTAAAAAAGGGAACGGTTTTTATGTGACAATGAACATTAGTCACACAATTTTTGTACTGTATATGTTTTTACTATGTTCGTCCCTTTTATTTTCAACACGGGTTTTGACCTAAGAGGAAAGGAATCTCCATATGGTAAAATTGGAACGTGACGGAGAGTCTTAATAGGGTCTGATTTTACGAAGGTTCTTCCGTGTCAGAGAAACCCTCACGTTCCTTTTTATTAAATGTTTTTCGTCAGATTTCAGTTTATATGTAGGTTGGGTTTCAGTCTTGGTTTCTTTCTTTTTTGAAACGATTTACGTCGGTAGTTAAGTAAAGTGTCACGAAAATAAGAAAGGTTACCGAGTTTGATTAACTCGTGAACAGTGGACAGTCTGAATTACTTTTTTATCGTTTTCCAGATCAATTTTACAACATCGAATCCTTATAATTCACTTACGGAGTCTTACTGTGATCTTTATGACGATCCGTTAAGTTCTCTTCTGTTAGATAACTGGTTTCAGTGATTATAACGTTCGAACACTGTCAAATCATTTCCATTCTTTAAATGGGAACTATTGGATATCGACAAAAAAACAAGACAATGTTAGTGATTTATTATTGTGTACATCTGTACCAGTGACGATAGATCTGAAGTCTAGTATTCTTTGGAACTTAGACAAAGAACAATCACCAAACAGTGTCCTAACATCAAATCAAAGATTTGGTACGGGTTCAGAAAACACTGGGGTACCTGATATATCGGACAGTCCTAGGCGACGGGTACTCTAAAGGATCCGTTCTTATGACCTCACCCAACGGTAAAGGAAGAAGTCCTCTAGAAGGTCTGAGTTCCTAGTTTGAGCACAGATGGAGTAACCGTTGTACATGAACTGTCGACTCGGTGGTACCTTCAGGACAGAATCCTACTCCCTTCAGTTTATCGTTCATTCCTCTACATAAAAATTGTTCGAGTAGTAACTTATGTAACCTACTTTGGATAATAAGTTCGGTCGAACTTAATTATGTATCTAAAGGGTTATCTATATAAAGATTGTTATAAAAGTCACGTATAATACGAATAAAGTAACAAGTATACTGTAGTTTCAAGTAGAGACGAGAAGATTTTAGTTTTGTTTTAAAGGAAATAAGGAGTAACGACGACGAGAAAAAACGATACTACAACAACGGAAAAAAAAAAAAATTCGTGAGAAGAATTCGATTTCTTTTCAGTTTAAGGTTCTACGGTTTCAAAGGGTTTTACAGAAGTAACATCACGTTAAGGACGGGAGTGTATTTATAAATTTCAGACCACTAAAACAGAGGTCAAGACAAGAACTTGAACACGTCGTAAAATAATGAAAGAGACGGATCTTTGACAGACGGGACACGGAAGATAAGGTACAGAGACCTCACGAGAAAAATGGAGACACCAGACAAAGTGATCAAGAAATCGTGTAAGGTCAGGAATATCTATGTAGGAGGTTTATGAGTCAAGACGAGTAACGACCTTAAACTTTTTAGAGTCAATTTAAAGTAGTAAGTGTTATAGGTAGTATAACAGTTCGGAGTCGAAAAAAGTGTCATCTCCTTCATATTGTTAGTATCGACCTAAATCAATTTCTTAACGTTAATCTTCCCCGCCAGGATTCTACCGTCTCCTTATCCTGCTCCTCTGTTGAAAGAGGGAGTGTTTAAGTAGTTTTCTTGTAAAGTTGCGACTCATTTAAAGTGTTTTGTTGAAGACTTACGACAGTCTCCTGTAGTTCGTGGGTCTTTTCACCCAGTAAGAGAAGTTTTTGTTTCTCTCCTTTAGGCCGAGGTAGGTAGTCTTGAGACTGTGTTCGAAGGGATAGGTTCTTTGGAACTGTCGGTGATTATGTTAGGGTGGGTGTCCCTCTTTTGAGATATTATTTCTCTGGAGGTGTTTGACGGTCTTATGTCTTTCCGGTGGGCTTTGTGTCGTTATATTGGTTCTACTTCTCTGTCTCCTTATGGGTCGTCCATTTCCTTGTCCTATTTACGGGTGGTTTGGTTTGTTTTCTCCTTTTCTATCCCTTAGATGGACTATTTCTGAAGGCTTATTACTATTACTTTTACTAGGTTTTAGAACTTTAGTTTTACCTTAGTGTCTATTTATCGGACCTCTGTTCCTAACTCTTCTACGTTCTTTCCAAATTGTTCCTGGACCTTCTTTATTTTTCTCAGTTATATATTACTTATTACGTTATTTACTCTAGTCTTTGTGAGACCTCCGTTGTTTATCATCTTATTACCTACGTCTTCTATCCTAATCACTTTATCTTCTATCTTACCATCTTTATTTACTTAGTCTCTCCTTTTTTCTTTTTACTTAATTTTCTTTACACCTGTTAGAGTCTCTGGAGGTCTTGTTATACTTCGCGAGGTTGTAAGTTTAATATCCTCAGGGTCTTCTTCTTCTGTTTTTTCTTTCTGGTATTCTTTTATGAACTCCTCTATTATCTACTTTTGAAGGGATTTTACCCCTTCCTTTATTAGTGGGTTCAGGTTCTTTGGGTCTCTCAGGGTTTGTCCTATTTGGGTTCCACTTTGTGGGGTTCTGTGTATAATTAGTTTAATTGTTTCTAATTTGTGTTTCTTATTTATAATTTTCTTCGTTCCCTTTTTGTTGTTTATTGTGTGTTCCTTAAGGGTATTCCTATTGTCGACTAGATTTTATCTTTGATAGGTCCGGTCCTCCTTTATTGTTCTGTATGAATTTTCACTACTTTCTTTTATTGGATGTCGGGTCGAATGACATGGCTCGTTCCTAGAGTAAGTTTGTACTTCCTCTTTAACTTTCGAAATGTCTGTTCGTTTTCGACTCTCTTAAGTCGTGGTCGTTTGGTCAAGAGGTTGTTTACGATTTCCTATAAGAGATCTGTCCTTTGTGTTTTTCTCACATATTTGTTCTTGGGTTTTATTATTTCATTTACCGTTACCCTAGTATGAATAGTTATTAATGGAATTTGTATTTACCCGACTTTCGGGGTTGGTTTTCTGTTTCTGACCGACTTATCTATGTTTTTGTTCTGGGGATATATACAACAGATGTTCTCTGAGTGCAGTTTTGTTCCCTGTGTATGTCTGACTTTCACTCCCCGACCTTTTTCGATAAGGTACGTTTATCTCTGGTTTTCTTTCGTCCTCATCGTTATGAGTATAGTCTATTTTATCTGAAATTTTGTTTCCGACACTTTTCTCTGTTTCCTGTGATGTATTACTAGTTTCCTAGTTAGGTTCTTCTTCTATATTGTTAATATTTATATATACGTGGGTTGTATCCTCGTGGTGTTATACATTCTGTTTACGATTGTTCATACTTTCCCCTTAATTGTTACTGTGTTTTTATCACCCTTTAAAATTATAGGGTGAGTGTGGATACCTGTCTAGTTGATTTGTCTTTTAATTGTTTCTTTACATTTGAAATTTACTATGTTCTCTGGTCAATCTGGATTAACTATAGATATCCTGTAAAGTGGAGTTTTGTTACTTAAAGTGGAAAAAGAGTTCACGAGTGCCCTTGCAGAGGTCCTCGGTATTTAGATCTAGTGTAGGGCCCGGTATTTAGATCGGAACTACTTAAGTTTTTTTAACTTTAGTAAGGTTCGTAGAAAAGACTGGTATTACGTAATTCTAATCTAGAGTTAATGTCCTCTTTTTGATAATTTTTAAGGTTGTATACCTCCGACTTGTTGTGCGAAGACTTATTGGTTGTTTAGTGTCTTCTTTGGTTTTTTCTTTAGTTTTATACGTATCTTTACTTACTTTTACTTTTGTGTTGGTGGGTTTTGGACACCCTGTGATATTTAGTCACGATTCCCCTTTAAAGTATCGTTATGTCCGTATGGAGTTCTTTGTTCTTTTTTCAGTTTATTTATTGGATTGAGATGTGGATTTCGTTGANTTCTTAACCTCTTGGGGTCTCAATCATCTTCCTTTCTTTAGAATTTTTAATCCCGTCTTTATTTACGTTTTCTTTGTTTTCTCTGGTATCGTTTTTAGTTGTTTCGGTTTTCGACCAAGAAACTTTCTTATTTATTTTAACTGTTCGGTAATCGGTCTGAGTAGTTCTTTGTTTCTTTTTAGTTTAGTTATTTTAATTTTTACTTTTACCTCTCTAGTGTTGTCTGTTGTGTCTTTATGTTTCCTAGTATTTTCTGATGATAGTCGTTAATATACGGTTATTTTACCTGTTGCACCTTCTTTATCTGTTTAAGAATCTGTTCATGTTGAAAGGTTTTGACTTGGTCCTTCTTTATCTTTTAGAATTGTCTGGGTAGTGTTAGTCCCTTTAACTTTGACATTAGTCTTTAGAAGGTCGTTTGTTTTCGGGTCCAGGTCTGGCGAAGTGTCGACTTAAGATGGTTTTTAAAACTCTTCTCGATTGTAGAGAGGATGAGTTTGAGAAGGTCTTTTAAAGTCTCCTTCTATTTGAAAGTTTGAGTAAGATACTCCGGTGGTGGTGGGATTATGGTTTTGGACTGTTTCTACGGTGTTTTTTACTTTTGATGTCCGGTTATAGTGACTATTTGTATCTACGTTTATAGGAAGTGTTTTACGATCGTTAGTCTTAGGTTGTTGTGTAATTTTTCTATAATGTGGTACTGGTTCACCCGAAATAGAGTCCCTACGTTCTTAAGAAGTTATAGGCGTTTAGTTAGTTACATTAAGTGGTGTAATTGGTTAACTTTTTATTTTCGGTATACTAATAGAGTTATCTACGCCTCTTTCGGAAACTGTTTTAAGTTGTAGGAAAATACTATTTTTGAGAGGTCTTACGTCCTTATCTTCCTTGTATGGACTTCTATTATTTTCGAGATATACTGTTTGGGTGTCGTTTGTAAAAGGAGTTACCATTTTTTAACTTTCGTAAAGGGGATTTCAGTCCTTGTTCTGTTACCACGGGTGAAAGTGACGATAGTAAGGTGTATCAAAACCTTCAAAACCGGTGTCGTTAGTCTCGTCTTTTTCTTTATTTTCCTTAGGTTTAACCTTTTCTTCATTTTGAGAGTGACAAACGTCTACTGTACTAGGAGATGTATTTTTTTGGGATTTCTGAGGTGGTCTTTTAATAATTTCGATTAGTTACTTATATCATTTCAACGTCCTATATTTTAGTTGTGTGTCTTTAGGGAACGTAAAGATATGTGATTATTACTCTTTCATCTTTTTCTTTAATTCCTTTGTTAAGGTAAGTAGTAACGTTAACTTTCTTATTTTATGAATTCTTATATAGATGGATGTCTTTGATTTCTGGATATATATCTTATGATATTTTGTGACTACTTTCTTTAGATTCTCCTGTGATTATCTACCTCTTTATATCGTACAAGTACCTAGTCTTCTTAGTTATATCACTTTTACTCATAGGATAGCTTTCATTAGATGTGTATGTTACGTTAGGGATAGTTCGATGACCGCCATAAAAAGTGTCTCAATCTTGTTTATTAAAGTGTTAAACATACGTTTATGTTTTTTGGAGCTTATCGGTTTCGTTAGAACTCTTGCTTCTTACCTTGACCTCCTTTGGTGGACGGACTTGGTGAAGTCCGAAATGATGTTTCGGTCTCAGTAGTTCTGTCATACCATGACCGTGTTTCTGTCTTTATATCTAGTCACCTTGTTTTATCTTTCGGGTTTCTATTTAGGTGTGTGGAGACCTGTGGAATAGAATCTGTTTCCTTCGTTCGTATATGTTACCTCAGCTGTTAGAGAAATGGTTCACCACGACCCTTTTGACCAGTTGGTGAACATTTTCTTACTTTGATCTTGTGACAGATTGTGGTATGTGTTTTTATTTGAGTTTCACCTAAATTCTAGATTTGTATTCTGGTCTTTGATATTTTGAGGATCTCCTCTTGTATCCGTTTTGTGAGAGACTGTATTTAGTTTCGTCCTAGGAGATACTGGGTGGAGGGTCTTATAACCTTTATTTTCGTTTTTATTTGTTTACCCTAGATTAGTTTTAATTTTTGAAGACACGTTGTTTCCTTTTATATTCGTTGCACTTTTCTGTCGGAAGCTTTACCCTCTTTTAGTGTCGTTTACTTCGTTGACTGTTTGTTTATTAGAGTTTTTACATGTTCGTTGAATACGTCGAGTTAAGGTCTTTTTATTTACTGGGTTAGGTTTTTACCCGGTTTCTTGATTTATCTGTAAAGAGGTTTCTTCTGTATGTCTACCGATTGTTTGTGTACTTTTCTACGAATTGTAGTGAGTAATAGTCTCTTTACGTTTAATTCTGGTGTTACTCCATGGTAAAGTGTGGTCAGTCTTACCAACACTAGGTTTTCAGATGTTCGTTATTTACGACCTCTTCCACACCTCTTTTCCCTTGGGAGAATGTAACAACCACCCTTACGTTTGATCATGTCGGTGATACCTCTTGTCGTACCTCTAAGGAATTTTTGGACCTGTATCTTGACGGTATGCTGGGTCGTTCGGGTGACGACCCGTATGTGTGGTTCCTTTGTTCTTAACTTTCTCTGTGCACATGGGCTTACACGTAGCGTCGTGACAAATATTATCGGTCCTGTACTTTCGTTGGATCTACAGGTAGTCGTCTACTTACCTATTTTTCCACACCATGTATACGTGTTACCTCATAATGAGTCGGTAATTTTTCTTATGTAAACTTAGTCAAGATTACTTTACTTACTTTGACCTCGGTTAATATGTCTCACTTCATTCGGTCTTTAGTTTTGTGGTTATGTCATATGATTGCGTATATATACCTTAAATCTTTCTACCATTGATATTGGGACATACACTCTGTTGTTTTCTCTGTGTCTACATATCTTGTCTGAAAACCTGAGACACCCTCTACCTCTCACACCCTACTAAACCCTCTTACCGTAACTTTGTACATATGGTAGTCCATTCTTTGTTTAGCGGTCAGATCCAAGCTACGTCATATGTCCTACGAACCACGACCAGGTGAACCTACTGGGTCTCTACTATACCCCTCCAACCACCCTCCCCGCAAGTCCTAACATGTGGGTACCGCCTAAGTACAGTAAATACCGTTTTGGTTATGTCATAACATTTCATTTTATTTATTTATATAATTTTACATTATTATATTTACTTTAATTTCGTACTTAAATTTAGTAAATACTTCTATACAACTCGATACAGATTGACTAATCTTAGTGTAATCGTTTGCTCACGGACACTGTCGCTGACTGGTTAGTCTATTAAAAAGAAAAAAAAAAATCAAAGAGGGACTCGATAGTTCCTTCTGATAGAAAGAATACTACCTATTCGACCTCCTATGTTGGTATAACCCGGGTAGAATGTTTATTTCCGATAATCTCAGTGTGTCTACCTGTCTCAGGTTACTACATTAAACTCCCAAACTTAGGTAGGTGTAACAACTTACGAAGACATTTTGTTTCGTTAGTAAAGGAGGACTTTGGACAAATTAAGAATAAAATTTGATGGCTTACTGTTGACAAATTATCGTATGAAAAGTAGAACAAGTTAATTACCACCTATCCACCGAACTGAGAATAGTCCTTCTCTCACTACTAAATAAACTTATGCACACAATATAATGAATGTAGTATAATAGTTATATTACTTACATAAATATAACAGTTGCCCGTACTTAAACTCGTTTGAAACCCTATGTCACGTTCTGTCTTCTCGGACCACACGACGTTAGGTACCCCAACGTTTCTCAACCTTTGCTGAATCGTTGATTTGTTGTTGTTTAAATATAATAGTAATTTTTTAAAGTCTCCGATATTCTTTTACTTCTAGTATTCCGGAAGAAACGAATTTGACTTTAACTCTCGAGTTCGTCACAGTTCGGGGATGGAACAGACGACTGTAAATCGATAAATGGAACTTACAGTAGGAAGAAAGAGTACGAAAATGAGACCTTGTAATAATTTATATGGTATTTGTAGTTTATGGTAAAGTGAAAAATTCTAGGGAGGGTGACATTTTGTCCTGTGTGAGGGAAGGAAGGGTCCCAAGATAAAGATATAAAAATACCGTCAGGAAACAAAGTAATAGATCTGTGGAGAGTTTATAGAGAATTGATACTTCCGTCCGTGACCCTCCCGACAGTTAAAGATCTAATCCGGGTAGTTATTCATTTATTATTTTCTAAGAGACCTAGGAGATAGAATATTGTATTACCCTAGGTTTTCTATAAAGATAACAACGAAGAAGAGTATAGACCTTGGTGCAATAATGTTTATAAAATGTAATATTTATACTAGATAAAGAAATTCTATGACTCGATAGTAATTAAACCGGTCTCCGACCAATATATAGTACATTATGTTTTCCGTTGTTAGAATATTCAATTTTTCTAATATTTATTATTCGATTATCGTACTAATTTCGATGTCTATCACTAAATTCGGTACTCAAAGATCTTGGTTTGACAGAAAACTTTTGTAGTGGATAAACTCCTAAGTAGATCATATATTTGTGTTGTAAATCAAACTTAATATCATGTCCACGGGGGAACTCTGCGACATTCCTCTAGTTCCCGGTATACTAAAACATTCTGTTGTAAAGAATCGTATCTCTGGAGTTTTAAATCATCTAATTATCAGACCAACGGTGGTAAATTACGGAAAACTCACTTAAAACAATTCCGAAGTTACACTCTTTATTGTAAAAGGTTAGGATGACTTCCGTGTTAATCGACGATTTACTAGTACGGTCACTTTATGTCTAGAGAACCAGGTGTCCCAAGTATAATTACCATTTAAACGGTCTCAGTGTAGATTCTAATAAGTATTCATCGAAACTCGGGTTCCCTTAGGATTTCATATGGAAGAATCGGTCGGACCATCTTCGGTACTAGTATCTAACCTGGGTGTTTCGGTAACTTAGGACAATCCACGGCCAGTCATATAAAAACCTGTATACTAGGTTAGACAACGAATGGTTAGTGACAGAAATTCTCTTTACCGTATAATCGTTAAAAGTGTTCTGTGGGTCGGATTAAAAGATCACGATAATCCAACTAATAGAAACCATACTAAATTAACGAAGGTCGTATTCCCACCGGAAATTCGAATCTAATGGTATCGGACCACAATCGGTCTATTAGGTAGGGTATTGACTCCTTTACAGAGAGGATTATCAGATCTCAAACGTAAAAAACTGACCTTAAGTTGAACAACGAGAATAACTCTAACTCATTGGAATTCTCTTTTGTATAAATACCAGTCCAAGTCTTATTCATACAAACTAACCGGTTTACTCACCCAGGGTAAATCACTATAGTTATCATCGGGTCTACCTTGATATTAAGAAAAGAAAGTTTTATTTGAAAGATTCCCGGCATGTTAGTCTCGGAACCTCCCCTCTTTACGTAGTCCCATTTGGTCTTCATGACCTATGTCCATTAGTTGGTATTTGGGTTGTTAAATTAACTAAAAATTTTAAACGTATTCTAAAAAAAAACTAAGTATTTAAAAAAACTAAGTACACATTCTCGGGTTCTTTGATTCTTCTTTTGAATACTTGTTAGTGTACCCAGGTCAGACCATAGAACTCTGTCGATAAAGACTTCAGTAGAAGAGAAGGACCGTAACCATAAGGGAAATATAGTCTCGTAAAAAAATTCCACTCAAACTTCCAGTAGTAAAGAGAGACATCTGGTCGGATCACGTCTTCGGGAAAAATCCACCCTTTATACTTAGGTTCTCAGTTAAGGGAAATCAATATGATGTCCCTTTCTTGGACTATTCCCGGAAAGGTAGATCAAACCTCCCTCAGGAAATTCACTACAGAAAAAATTATATGTATTAGAGGACCAACATTCAGAACCCTGTAGACTAGAAGTAAACTCCCATATAATGATGTTATTCGACTCTTTGTACAAATCATAATGAACATTTATTAAACTAATTTGGGAACATTATTATGTTATATAGAGGAAATTCATTATAACCAAGTCAAGTCAAGTCAGCGAGTCACTACAGGCTGAGAAACACTGGGGTACCTGACGTCGTGGGGTCCGGAGGGACAGGTAATGGTGAGAGCCCCGAACGAGTTTGAGTACAGGTAGCTCAGTCACTACGGTAGGTTGGTAGAGTAGGAGACAGTAAGGGAAGAGGACGGAAATTAGAAAGGGTCGTAGTCCTAGAAAAGGTTACTTAGTCAAGAAACGTAGTCCACCGGTGTCAAAACCTCAAAGTGGAAGTCGTAGTTTGGAAGGTCACTTATAAGTCCTGACCAAAGGAACTCCTAATTGACCGAAATAGAGGAACGTCAGGTTCCGTGAGAGTTCTCAGAAGAGGTTGTGGTGTCAAGTTTTCGTAGTTAAGAAACCGCGAGTCTAAAGAAATACCAGGTTGAGAGTGTTGGTCTGTACTGATGACTTTTTTAGTATGGATACTGATCTGTCTGTAAGTAACCGTATCATTACAGAGACGGAAAATTATACGATAGATAAAACCAGTATCGAAAAGAAGGTTCCTCGTTCGTAGAAAATTAAAGTACCGACGTCAGTGCTAGACGTCAAAGTAGACCGTTTTACCGTCTCATCTGTCTGTACGTGAGTAGAAGACGACACTCTTGAGTTTTTAATATTGAATGACGACTTGTAGGTAGTTTTCTTCTTACAATCTAGGGTGGTTTTTCTTCTATGGGGTATGGGTTCCCGTTTTCTCTTCGGGTCATTCTACCATCCTCCCTACTTTAGTGTAAATATTAGTTTGGGGTATGAACGAGTTGACGGGAACACCGAGGCAACCATTTCTTAGGTGGACGTTACACCCTCTGGACCCAAACCAGGGACTCAACCCTTCTAGAGGACCTCTTCTCTTTCCGAGGGGTGTGTTCATAAGACTGGACCTCTTAAGGTACTTGACATATCAAGTACCACAGAGTTTCTCAGCCTGTGATGCCTCGCTGAAAATGAAAGTAAAAGGTATGGGTGGTCTCTGAGAGCTTCCCGAGTTTGTTTTGGAATTCATGATATCCTAGTAAACTAGATAATAGAGTAACCAGAGGAACGTTATTAAAGTTTCCCTCTGTTCACTATAAACAGTTTCCTCATCTAGACTCCAACTCTTGGTTACCTTCCAGGAATTCAGTTTCCTTCCTTATTTATAGACATTAAAATCGGTTGACTCAAAATTAACAAGGTAAACAGAAAAGATAATTGGGTCTTCTGGCTCCCACTGTACGTGTTACCTTTACAACGTAGTCAAATCAAGTCAAGTCAACGAGTCAGCACAGACTGACTGAGAAACGCTAGGGTACTTAGTGTTGTGAGGTCCGGAGGGACAGGTAGTGGTTGAGGACCTGAAGTGAGTCTGAGTGCAGGCAGTTTAGTCAGTACGGTAGGTCGGTAGAGACAGCAGGGGAAGAAGAGGACGGGGGTCAGGGAGGGTCGTAGTCTCAGAAAAGGTTACTCAGTTGAGAAGCGTACTCCACCGGTTTCATGACCTCAAAGTCGAAATCGTAGTAAGAAAGGTTTCTTTAGGGTCCCGACTAGAAGAAGTCTTACCTAACCAACCTAGAGGAACGTCAGGTTCCCTGAGAGTTCTCAGAAGAGGTTGTGGTGTCAAGTTCTCATAGTTAAGTAACCACGAGTCGGAAGAAGTGTCAGGTTGAGAGTGTAGGTATGTACTGGTGACCTTTTTGTTATCGGAACTGATCTACCTGGAATCAGCCGTTTCATTATAGAGACGAAAACTTATACGATAGATCCAACTAGTATTGAAAGGAAGGTTTCTCATTCGCAGAAAATTAAAGTACGGACGTCAGTGGTAGACGTCACTAAACCCTCGGGTTTTTTTATTTCAGACTGTGAAAGGTGACAAAGGGGTAGATAAAGGGTACTTCACTACCCTGGTCTACGACACTAGAAGTAAAAGACTTACAACTCGAAATTCGGTTAAAAAAGTGAGAGGAGAAAGTGAAAGTAGTTCTCCGAAAACTCAAGAAGAAGTGAAAGACGGTATTCCCACCACAGTAGACGTATAGACTCCAAACACAAAGAAGGTCAGGTCGCAAAGAGTACTACATGAGACGTATCTTCAATTTATTCGTCCCACTGTTATATATCGGAACTGCATGAGGAAAAGCATAAACCTTGGTCAGACAACAAGGTACAGGTCAAGATTGACAACGAAGGACTGGACGTATGTCTAAAGAGTTCTTCGTCCAGTTCACCAGACCATATTAGTAGGTTTAAAATGTTTAAGGGAATTGTTAAACAGGTCTTTTTACTCAGGGAGACAGTAACACATCAAGTCTCCCCAAAGAGATCTACCCTTAGGTAGAAAGATTTTGGTTGAAAGAATGACTAACACGGTACCGAGAAGACGGACCAATTTCTAAACTTTTGTTACGTCAATCCTTTTTACCTATAAAAACGTTGTTTTGTAAAATCATAATAATGATCTTAATATTGATTATTGTAATATAGTCTTGTACCGTCTACAATCCCTAAGATACATTTTAAACTTTGTCAACATAATTACTATAAATAGATATATAATGTTGTATTTCAAACGTGAACTGTTCCAGAAACTTAATTTTTATGGTTTATTTAAATTGTAAGCAGAGACAAAGGAGTCTCTACAAAGGAGTTTCCTAAGTAGGGTATCAGTCGACCTCTGATTTTTCCAACCCTTCTAAAACCAGACACCCTTCAAAAATCTTTACACTCTTTCTAAAATTTTGTGTCATAGTATCCAGTGACTTTGTTATGGATAAGTAAATTGGTTCCGGTGTTTCTTTTATTTATATCTAATATCTATTAAATTCCCGTGTCTTTGAGTCAAGTAAATCACACAAAAAAAAAAATTGGAAAGACTTCAGTAGTCCAAAAGGTAATCTTAACGAATTAAAGAATGGGTCAAGTTTTTGAAAATAAATAGGTTTTCAAGAAGGTTATTTAGAAAAAGTTCTTCTTAGTGAAAACACTCTTTGAACCAATCACGACACTGTTGTGATTCTATCATGCATTGATCCTAGCGTTGACTATCGTAAAATGGACTTGAAAAGTCTTAAAATCCTTGAGGTATATCAAAGATCCTATAGATATATTCATTGAAAATGGTATATTATATTGGTCTCTAAATAATGAGTTAACTGTTATGAAGGGTACATTAAGACGTATATTTTACTGGGTTTAATCACATTATAGAGAGAAACCCTACAAAGTCCCCGGGAGACTTAGTTGGGTTTCAATCGATCTTCAATTTTCACGTAGTAATCTAACTAAATACTTCAAAATAATTGTTTATAGTTTTTACAATTCTTGTGAGTCAGTCCATCCTGATATCCAGTAACAGTTTGTTATCGATAAGTAAATCGGTTTCATTACTATTTCTTAAAGTCTCCGTTTATCTCTAGTAAATTCTCCATTTATTTGAATTTAGATAATAGTTTCCGTAAAGTTGTAGACTTCTTTCGTATAGGAGAATTGTCTCTTTTTTCGGTTTAAGTTCAACGAAATAATAAAACGTAGTTCGATGAAAAAATTTTACATTTAAATAAATAAAATTAACCTCCAATTAATGAAATGAAAATTTAAGTAAATTTCTATTTGAGTTAATTTAAATAAAATTTGAATCAGGATTGACCATTCATCAATTTCATCCTTTTTCCTCAGGTCTTACCACCACCGATTTTCCGTTTCTTCCCCTTTCGGATACTTTTATCTTATTTCCTTCCAGGTTCCCGACCTTACTCTTGGAGTTCATTGTGTTTGTCGGGAGGACCGATCCGATTGAATGTATCCCGTCCGAGTCCCTCTCCTCCTTTTTTTGTAAAATTTTCTTCTCGGTTTTAAACCGGCCAACGCCCGTCCCCCTCAAGAGAAAAACTTAGAAAACCCAACCGTAGGGGAGTACGGAGTTCCTACATAAAAGGAAATGAAAGATTTATTTTGATTTAAAATTGTACCCCGCCATTGTGACCAGGAAGCTTCGTTTAA
The DNA here is from genome assembly GCA_006410555.1 of Capra ibex. NCBI lineage: Eukaryota > Metazoa > Chordata > Mammalia > Artiodactyla > Bovidae > Capra > Capra ibex. The sequence goes on from SJYO01000647.1 coordinate 43,287,897, forward strand.
TGTACCCCGACATTGTAACCAAGAAGACTCCCGATATCGTGACCAGATAGGTAACAAAGTTTAAAAACAACGCTACTCTGTCTTGGCTTTTTTTAGTGTTTGACGGGGTTGTAGAGACCACAACAAAGAGTCAAAATTGGCCGACTTTCTTGGAACCGAACGAGGGTACTTCCCCTCCGGTTAGTGTCGTCTTCGGGTTGAGTCACTTTTGAGGGTACCACCTTCTTCACTTCTTCACTTCACTTTTGTCGAGTTAGTTCAGGTTGAGAAACACTGGGGTACCTGATATGTCAGGTACTTTAAGAGGTCCGGTCTTATGACCTCACCCATCGGAAAGTGAAGAGGTCCCCTATAAAGATTGGGTCCCTAACTTGGGTCCAGAGGACGTAACGTCCGCCGAAGAAATGGTCGACTCGGTGTTACCTTCGGGGTCTTATGATCTCCCCCATCAGATAGGGAAGAGGTCGCCTAGAAGAACTGGGTCCTCGGTTTGGTCCCAGGGGACGTAACGTCCACATAAGAAATGGTTGACTCGATAGTCCCTTCGGGAGGGGTCGTGTCCCCTCCACTGTTCTTCGGGTCACATGACCTTTGGTCCTGTCGTCTTTTTGTTTGTTTGTTTGTTTTTTATTTGGAGTCGTCTTTCGAATGAACCGAGTCAGAGTCTAAGGTCTTCTAGAGGCCAATTCCATCCTCGAGGAGCGAGGATACTGACCTTCCTAAATCCCGATTGTTTTAGAATTAAGGAAACGTTAGAGTAAAGAACAAACGAGATTGGGAGGACGTTTGTCCGTTCACCGTCACTCACGTTAACTTCCTGAGACCGTCCCCGATGAGGAGTCACACAGGGTTTCCGAGGTGATAGTTGACTCGGGGTCATCGATAACGGGTTCGTCCACCCCCAACAAGACAGGAATTAGAAGAAACACGGTTCATAGTCCGGTTACTTTTGACACTCGTGTCCAGTCCATAAATTGTCTAAAAGGTCGTCCAATACTTTCCCCAAGAAGTAAAAGTAGTGAAGAAAAAGGAGGGTAGGAAGTCGAGGAGAGAGGGTCCTGAACTCCGGTCGGTTTTGTGTACTACGGACCGAAGTCCTGGATTACTTCGAGTCCGAGACTACAGAGTAACGTTTTTAAGTCACTCTCTGTGTCACTATCCATTCTCCACCTAAACAAGCCTAAGTCTCTCTTCGTGTAAGGTGTCCCACACCCGGTAGTCTGTCCTCTCACGTCACCGGTACCTTGCATCACCAATCGAAAACGTTCGACCTACTAAAGATACGATTACTCACTCTCCTACTAAGGTTGTTGATCCTTTGGTGGGTGAGGAGTCAGAAAAGACAGAAAACTGTCACGGAACCTTGACAGACCCGTGGAATCGAACGTCTAATTCCTAGTTCCAAACCAACTTAAATTGAACAGTAGAACCTGGATAAAATACAATTAGTCACATACAATACGGGAACCCGATACAGTACGAAAGTTTTCAACACGGGACGGGAGAAGGGAGGACAAAGTACGAGAAAAGGACTCGGGGTAGACTAGGGTGTTACAACCGAGATGTCAGAAGACCACTCCCTGTTGGTCTTTTGTCGACCGGGAACTTTCTCTTTATGACATATTATAGGTTGGGGAGATCTATAAGTCTGGAAGTAAAAGGTACGAAGGATATCGTACACGTTGTTGTCGTAGAGAGTCTCTTGGGTGATCCCGCCCACTGTCTATGTGATACGGACAATCTTCAAGCAGACAACACCGTAGTGAAGTTCCCGTTAACCCGAAGGTCCCTATTACAAACCCTCAATTGGGACGTCCGGTTAACCTGGGTTTGGGAATGATGGGAAGAGGATTTCAATGTTTGTATGGGGGCCTATTTTAGAGGTGAGGTGAAATTACCTTGTAGACCAGACAACGGAGTAGTTAAACAAGAATTTGGTGAATGATTGAGGATGTCAGTCCTGGGACGGAGGAATATCCGTGTTCACGAAGTGGGGTGTATAATAATTTTATGAGAATTACGGGGATTGTCCTGGTCTATTCGGTGAGGATACAGTAATGAACACAATAATGGATCTCACCTAGATACTGTTACTTTACAAATGGTAACCTCTGTGGGATTTGACGAAAACACCTCCTGATCCCCTTCTTTAGTCACTGAAAGGGAGTCTCGTTATTTTCCTATTCCGAATACAGACAAAGTGGTCCAAGGGACAGAGTCCCGTGTCCGAATCTAACGAAATGTAGTACTATAGATAAGGGTAGGCGTCACCTGTTTAGTCGTTTCTCAATTCTAATGTTGGGGAATTTGGATGTGTCGTGACCAGTGTGACCTCTCGTACCCCTACGGGTTGAGGTAAGGCCCGTAGGGTCCTCCGACTGAACGGAGTTGGACTCATCCCTAGACCAGGAACTTTCAACAGTGTGGAGTCAGAGGAACCCCTAGATGGTCAAGTCCCCAGGATCCTCCAGCTGTACGGAACTGGACGGGTCCTTAGGTTAAGAGCCCTTCGACTGGACAGAGCTGGACGGACCCCTAAGATAGAGGTCATCCGACAGTACGGAGTCGGACGGACCCCTAGACGTGGGACTGGACCCCTACGGACCGAGAGTCCAATGTTGTCATGACCGATCTTATTTGAAGTTCTTCTGAGTGAGGATTCCTTCAGGTGGGTACCTTTAACTTCCTCCGGATAATCCAAGAAAAAAGAAAAGGAGAGACAGTAGTGACAAAAAGTCTAACCTTTATTGGTTAAGTGAAGGGGTGTCTACGGGAACTCTACGTAGGAACTATTGACCTTCAACGAGCTAGGAGATTGAGGAGACGTACTGGTACCATAGGCGACCCCCTGTTCCTTGTGACTGGACTCCTACTCTCAAATTTAATGTTATGGTAGAACGTCGATCTAAATAAAACGTTTTCTGTTCCCTTTACCCGTCTCTAGGGGATACAGGTTTAAAAGAAGACCGATTCTCTATATTCGTTGAGACAAAATTCATAGTCTAACAGTACATGGGATTTTCACTCTGATGAACCGTTTATCACACTCCGTATCTGTCGATTTTCTTCCTTGATGGGGGGGGGGGTGGGGCCGAACTTCCGAGTGGAGAGTACCGAGGACTCAACGGACCACGAGGAAGGAACATAGGTTTACATAGACCTTCGTGTAGGAGCTCATTCGGTTGAGCTCATACAGGGAAACAGCTTTGATCTTCTATTAAACAGATCAGATATTCGGGAAGAGGGAGAATCTTGATTCTGTCGACTTGGTTCTGGACCCTTCGATGCGTCTACTGGGTCCGTTTATATATCTATGAAAGGTTGTGTAATGGAACCGACAACTGAACTGCACCTTCCCGTAGTATCAGTATAAATCAATTTGAAATAGACTGGGACTCGTACGAACCCAGAATTTCTTTCGGACTTCAATGCGATACCCCGAAGTGTACAGTTCGCTATTTATGGGTCATCCCCTTTGACGTCAGGGGAGGAGTCTGGGATTAACCTTAATATTACTGGGACTCTTGTAGACCCTTTCCCTAGTAAAAGACTAGACACACTTCCGTCCTAACTTTCGACGGGTCATTTTTCATCAGTCGATACGGCCCCAGAGTCGGTATTGAGTCCTCGGGTCACTCTTGGGGTAACGGAAAGACCTTTCCGACTTTCTCCGGGAGGTTTTCAAATGGTTAGACCTGAATCCGAGAATGCTCCCTGCACAGGCTGAGAAACACTGGGGTACCTGATATCAGGTGGTCCGAGGAGGTAGGTACCCTAAGAGGTCCGTTCTTATGACCTCACCCAACGGTAAAGGAAGAGGTCCCTTAGAAGGACTGGGTCCCTAGCTTGGGTCCAGAGGACGTAACGTCCGTATACGGAATTGGAGACTCGGTGGTCCCTTCGGAGGAATGCTCCCTGTCCACTAAAATTTCCTGTTTAAGGACAGGGTCACATGTAGTCTATAGTGCTACTGTCGTCGATGTCGTCTCCCTGTGACGACGGAGAAATCTACTCTACCAGGTCTGTGGGTAGTTATGGAAAATATTGTCTCTTGTCCTCTCCCTCCTATTCCGGGTCCTTTCCCTAGTTTCCTTTCATTGTTCCGAACGGGCCCACGACCGGTGGGAGGTCCCTTCGGGATACCGTTTGGGGTTCACGAACTTCTTGTTCCGGTCTCCGTTTACGGATTAGACATCAGTCCGTCCTGTAACCCGGTTTCTCACAGGTTTGGTATTGTTCAGAGGATTTTACCGAACGATGTTTACGGTAGTTAACCCGTCGTAAGACGGGAACCCTAGGTTCTCGGAGTTCCAGTTCGTGGTTCGTGGAGTACTATCAAGTTATCCTGACTTCGTCGGGTGAGTCCGGTCAGACGGACAGTGTCTATTGGTAGTGTACCGACCTCGGTTCCCACGTTGACGTACACCGTCCATCCAGGCTCTTAAAGAACCAACTGTGTCCCCGATGGATGAGACAGGACTGGAGGATGAGACCTCGGAGGAGGAGGGTTTTGACATGGTAAAACTCACGATGTCCTTTTTGTTAATGACTTTATAAGTGGGTTCGTGAATAAATAACGACCCCACCTGTTCATAAAGGGTGGTCAAAGACCCCCAGGGACTCGTAGGATGAGGGAACAACCCTTCTCTATATGAGTGATTTGATCCCTGGTGGGAACACTACCCTTCAAAAAGTCGGGGATCTCGGGATCTCGGGGATCTCATTGAAGACCAATGATGACTCCTTGGGTACTGTGGGAGAGATTATCTCTCCCTTGTTTTTGATACTCTCCTGTTTTAATTAGGGGTTCACATCCTGGTCCCCTGAAGACCTACTCGGGTGGTTCGACTTGACCAGTAGTAGTAGGAGGCCCTAGGGTGAACCAAAGGTTTGGTCTTTGTTATAGGGGAGTCTTCTCTTCGAACCCTTCCTGATGTCGGAGATTATTTAATTGAGGAACGGACACCCGATGAGTCAAATCAAGTCAAGTTAGTGAGTCAGTACAGGCTGAAAAACACTGGGGTATTTAGCGTCGTGTGGTCCGGAGGAATAGGTAGTGGTTGAGGACCTCAAGTGAGTCTGAGTACAGGTAGCTCAACCACTACGGTAACCAGGGGTCGTTAAGTAGTACATTGTTGGGTCAGAAGGGACATTTCTTTTTCCTACCCTGGACTTCTTACCAAGTTCTAGAGGTCTAGTATTTACTTTGACATCAGGGGGAGTTAGGGTGTCATGGGTAGGGATACATTAGAACCCTCTTTAATAAGGGTCACGGTTTAGGACCTAGAGTTTCTACGTAAAAAAAAAAAAAAAAAACCATATAAGGAGGTATAGTGACCGATTTCTTAGGGCTATACAAAACTGAAGTTCACCCTCGGAGGTCCTCTATTTGTGGTTGTCTGCAGAACCTGTCATAATGGAGTCCCTAAGTCTCTCTCGGGGGTGGACGAACCCATCCGAGAATCGACCCTAGAGGATCTAGACCTGGATCCTGGATTACCCTTTTATAATGTTATAATAATATGTGAGAGGTCTATTCTTTTTACGTGCTGTTGTCCGTTAAGTCCAAGATTTGAAAAACCGTCTCCATCCTATATTTCAGAAGACACGATTCCGTATCTACCAACTCTGTTTCCAGTGAATGGACCCTCAAGTCTAATGTGTGCCAAGGTCCTTCGACAGGAGACTAGTCCATGTTCCTTAGGAGGTCAACGGGAAGGGGTACTGAGTTTTTGTTAACACTCTAAAGGACCCCATTCACCCATAACATCTTAGACTTATTAACGGGTCGGAATTATACTTTCGAACTTCCCTACGACGACGACGACGACAGCGAAGTCAGCACAGGCTGAGACACGCTGGGGTCTCTGTCGTCGGGTGGTCCGAGGGAGCAGGGACCTTAAGAGGTCCGCTCTTGTGACCTCACCCAACGGTAAAGGAAGAGGTTACGTACTTTCACTTTTCACTTTCACTCCAGCGAGTCAGCACAGAGTGAGAATCGCTTGGGTACCTGACGTCGGATGGTCCGAGGAGACAGGTACCCTAAGTACCGTTCTCATGACCTCACCCCACGGTAACGGAAAAGACACTTCCCTACCCTACTAAGTTAGGTTTAATACACCCTTTGAGGAGTTTTCTTCCGTCTCCGATGAGATTTTGTTCGGAATTCAGTTCGTGGACGGAACTCCAACGGTTTTGGTCATTTTCGTAAGGTCGAAATATTGGTACTTTTTCTTCCTTATCGGAACCCTCACAATTGAGTTTCCAACCCTGACTCGGGGTCGGACATCAAATGAATAGGTTTTCCGAGCTGGGTTGGGGGGTTCCGACCGGAGGGACGGAAACTTTAGAACGTCAATAACGTTAGGACTAACATCTACGAAATTTTGAGAAAGTCCCCGTTTGACTGATAAAAATGGTCGGTAGTTCACTTTATTGAGGATTCACCCTCTCCCGTAAACACCTACAGACTAGTTTCTTAGGAGTCTATAGTTCATCACGACTTCCTTTTAGGTCCGGACTGATATAGGGGAACACTCCGAGTATTGGGTCGGTGGGAGGACGGATGGGGGTTCCCGAGAGAGGGGAAAGTGAGAACGGATCTTTGGAACCTGGTGACATGTTTTGGGGTTCTCCCTAACAACCTTCTAGGAGACTGGTTCGGACTCCTTTAGACCATGGGACTACCTTTGTCGAAACAAAACCTACCTTTTTCTTTTCGACCTACACGTCATCAGAGGTTAAAACTCTAGTCTCTCCGATTTGGAAACGGTGGTCCATGAAATCGGATTAAGCGGATGGGGTACCGGAACTGAGGTCGAAATCTCGACCCTTTTCCTTTCTCATCGGTAAATATGACTGAGATTCATACGGAAAGACCACAATATACGCGTACGACGATAAACCTTTCTTTTTCCGGTGAACTGTTGGGTTCACAGGGGTTAGTGTATACCGTTAGTTCAAGAATCCGAGAACTTCTGTCAAGTAGACGTGTGACTCTAAAGTCAGAGGGTGACATTGCCTATGGTTTTTCCCTCGTACTTCCTTGTCTTCACCGTACTTCCTTGGTTCGTCGACTAGTCCGTCGATGCTCTCGTTGTAATGTCTTGTTACTGGATTATCCCCAACGGTGGAATCAAGGTGTCTGTTTAAACGGTCTTTGAGGAAGTATATGACTTTCACTCTGTGAATTTCGATTCTCACTTTCGAAAGTTCTTCAAGTATACCCCTCCAAGTTGTTCCTCTCTGAATAAAAAGACGGACCCTTGGAGGTTACCTTCAACCAATTGAGGAATGTATGGTGGTGAGTAAATCCCCTTTTCGGGGAGGTTTCTAATGATCTTTCTAGGAAGTCTCCTTGTCCGGAGGTTTACTGATATTCCGTTCATCAGAGGAGAACAGGGTGAACGGTTAATTTGTTGGGAGTTCCTAGAGTCTCTGGGGTTGACCAGGTCGGGTAGGTTGCTGTACCCGGACGGGTCCTCTCCTGACTGTCAACCTGAAGTGGGTCTATGGTCAAAACGTTCCCGTATTTATGGATAATCAGTACTATCTAGGTAGGTGTCCTACCTAACTCCCGAAAGGATGAACATGACTCTTCCGACTCCTCCACCAATTTTTTTTTTTTTGTTTTTTTTTTGACGAGGTACTTTAGTAAGACTCTAAACCAGACACGTCCAGTAATGTTTCACTGTTACCCTGTAATAAATGAAGATTTCAGTGGGTTCTCCAGAGATTTCGTAACCTGTAATGAATAACAGAAGTAACACACACCTTCGGAGTCAGAAGTCCTTTTCATCTTTCTCGGTTGGTTAAAAATTTTAGTCGTTATCGTTACAATTGGGTCCTCTGGAGGGACCCTACCTTCCTTCGAAATGGTTTTCGAGAGAAGACGTGGGTAAAACGGGAACTCCTTGTCCAAACAGAATTCGGAATACTCTACGATATGCCCTTTGGAAAACGAATTCAGTTACTACAGAAGGATCTAGGTCTCCGTGTCTGAGAGGTTAGAATATGATACTGGTGACCCGTTAAGGTTGTCCTATATCCGAGTACCTCACAGTGAGTCCTGGGTAATTAAGCTTTCTCAGTGGAGATATACGAGGTCCCTGAGTTCAGGATTAATTTCAGACTTTTCTACCCAGGAATTTCTGAGTCGAGGTCGGGTGTACCTTCCGGGGATGTGACATTATGAAAGATGGGGGTATCGTCAGTTCCGTGGTCCTGTGTTGAGGACCTTAGTGATGAGTACTCGGTTCGGTACCTTCTTTTGTCTTCTCTTGTGAGTTATGTGGACACTCGGGCACCCTCTAGTGTCTATGGATAAGTCTTCATTTTTACTCACGGTAAGACTACTTGTGACGGTTTTAATTCAAAGACCCCCATTATAAAGAGTCATATTGAGATTTCTCGGTCAAACAGTTCCGACATATAACAGTGAGATGAATAAATTGATATACGTCTCAGTCAAGTCAAGTCAAGTCAGTGAGTCAGCCCAGACTGAGAAACGCTCGGGTACTTGACGTCGTGCGGAGGACAGTTACCGTCAACCGGAGGGACAGGTAGTGGTTGAGGGCCTCAAGTGGGTCTGAGTTCAGGTAGTTCAGTCACTGAGGTAGGTCGGTAGAGTAGGACACAGCAGGGGAAGAGGAGGACGGGGGTTAGGGAGGGTCGCAGTTTCAGAAAAGGTTACTCAGTTGAGAAGCGAACTCCACCTGTTTCAGGACCTCAAGGTCGAAATCGTAGTAAGGAAGGTTTCTTTAGGGTCCCAACTAGCGGAAGTTTTACCTGACCAACCTAAGGAACGTCAGGTTCCCTAAGAGTTCTCAGAAGAGGTTGTGGTGTCAAGTTTTCGTAGTCAAGAAGCCGCGAGTCGGAAGAAGTGTCAGGTTGAGAGTGTAGGTATGAACTGGTGTCCTTTTAGGTATCGGAACTGATCTGCCTGGAAAGAACCGTTTCATTACAGAGACGAAAAGTTATACGATAGATCGAACCAGTATTTAAAAGAAGACTCCTCATTTGCAGAAAGTTAAAGTACCGACGTTAGTGGTAGACGTCACTAAAACCTAGGGGGGTTTTATTTCAGACTGTGACAAAGGTGACAAAGGGGTAGATAAAGGGTACTTCACTACCCTGGTCTACGGTACTAGAAGCAAAAGACTTACAACTCGAAATTCGGTTTGAAAAGTGAGAGGAGAAAGTGAAGGTAGTTCTCCGAAAAATCAAGGAGAAGTGAAAGACGGTATTCCCACCACAGTAGACGTATAGACTTCAATAACTATAAAGAGGACCGTTATAACTAAGGTCGGACACGAAGAAGGTCCGGTCGCAAAGAGTACTACATGAGACGTATATTCAATTTATTCGTCCCACTGTTATATGTCGGAACTTCATGAGTAAAAGGATAAACCTTTGTTAGACAACAAGGTATAGGTCAAGATTGACAACGAAGGACTGGACGTATATGCATAGAGTTCTACCAGACCATAAGGGTAGAGATTCTTAAAAGGTGTCAAACAACACTAGGTGTGACAGTTTCCGAAACCGTATCAGTTATTTCGTCTTTATCTACAAAAAGACCTTGAGAGAACGAAAAAAGTACTAGGTCGTCTACAACCGTTAAACTAGAGACCAAGGAGACGAAAAAAATTTTGGTCGAACTTGTAGACCTTCAAGTACCAGTTCATAACGACTTCGGACCGAACCTCTTAAAACTCGTAATGAAATGATCACACACTCTACTCACGTTAACACGTCATCAAACTCGTAAGAAACCGTAACGGAAAGAATCCTTAACCTTACTTTTGACTGGAAAAGGTCAGGACATCGATGACGACTCAAAAGATTTAAACGACCGTATAACTCACGTCGTGAAAGTGTCGTAGTAGAAAGTCCTACCTTAAGGTAGTGGAGGTGATCAAAACAAGTATCACTACGAAAGATTCCGGGTGAACTGAAGTGTTAGGTTCTACAGACCGAGATCCACTCACTAGTGTGGTAGGACTAATAGAACCAGTACTTCTAGAAAAAACATATCAATCAGACACATAAGAATGGTGGAGAAGAATTATAGAAGACGAAGACAATCCAGGTATAGTAAAGACAGGAAATAGCTCGGGTAGAAACGTACTTTATAAGGGAACCATAGACATTACAAGAACTTCTCTAGAGATCAGGAAGGATAAGACAACAAAAGGAGATAAAGAAACGTAACTAGTGACTTCTTCCGAAAGAATAGAGAAGAACGATAAGAAACCTTGAGACGTAAGTCTACAAACATAGAAAGGAAAAGAGGAAACGAAAAGTGAAGAGAATGAAAGTGTCGATAAACATTCCGAAGGAGTGTGTCGGTAAAACGAAGAAACGTAAAGAAAAGGTACCCCTACCAGAACTAGGAACTGAGGACATGTTACAGTGCTTGGAGGTAGGTATCAAGTAGTCCTTGAGATAGATAGTCTAGACCCGGGAATTTAGATAAAGAGTGAAGGTTACATATTAGTATTCCCTAAACTAAATCCAGTATGGACTTACCAGACCACCAAAAGGGATGAAAGAAGTTAAATTCAGACTTAAACAGTTATTCCTCAACTACTAGACTCGGTGTCAGTCGAGGACCAGAACAGACACAACTGACATATCTCGAAGAGGTAGAAACCGACGTTTTTTATGTTATTTAGACTAAGACCACAACTGGTAGACTACTACAGGTACACATCTCAGAAGAGAACACAACAACCTTCTCCTACAAACGATACTGGTCACGTAAAAGAACCGTTTTGAGACAATCAGAAACGGGACGAAGTAAGGTGTAAGGTTCCGACTTAAACGCACAATGAGGTCCACAAAGAACTGAAGGATGAAAACGTAAGGTCAGGGGATATTACTTTTCCTGTAGAAAAAACCCACAATCGAGATTTTCCAGAACATCTAGAAGTATTTTGGTAAGTCGAAGTCGAAGAAGTCGCTATGACCAACCCCGTATTTGAACCTAATGAAACTATAGCTTACCAAACGGAACCTTTTCTTGTCTCTGGTAAAACAGCAAAAACTCCAACTTAGGTTCATGACGTAAAACCTGAGAAAACAACTGGTACTACCGATGAGGTAAAGAAGATTCCCTAAGGATGGGTGTCATTATCTATATTACCAGTAGACTCAATTTAACTGGGTAAGATCAGGTAAAATCAAACGACTGAGGATCTTATAACCACAAGTGAGAACGGTAGAGGACAAACTGGTGAAGGTTAAACGGAACTAAGTACCTGGACTGTAAGGTCCAAGGATACGTTATAACGAGAAAATATCGTAGCCTGGAACGAAGATAGTGGTCAGTGTAGGTGTTGACCCATAATAAAAACTAAACCGAGGTAGGGAAGAAAGAAAGACTTCAATAAAGAGGTGTCTAGAGGTCATCGTATAACCCGTGGATGAATGGACCCCTCAAGGAGAAAATCATAGGATAGTAAACGGAAAAGTATGACAAGTACCCCAGAGTTCCGTTCTTATGACTTCACCAAACGGCATATGTGTCTCATGTAGTATGGTTTACGGTCCGACCTACTTCGTGTTCGACCTTAGTTCTGACGACTCTCTATATAGTTATTGGAGTCTATACGTTTACTGTGGTGGGAATACCGTCTTTCGTTCCTTCTTGATTTCTCGGAGAACTACATTCACTTTCTCTTCTCACTTTTTCGACGGAATTTTGAGTTGTAATTTTTTTGATTCTAGTACCGTAGACCAGGGTAATGAAGTACCATTTATCTACCCCTTTGTTACCTTTGTCACTCTCTGAAATAAAAGAACCCAAAATTTTAGTGACGTCTACTACTGGAGTCGGTAATTTAATTTTCCACGAACGTGGAACCTTCTTTTCCATACTGGTTGGATCTGTCGTATAATTTTTCGTCTCTGACGAAATACTTATTTCCAGGAGGAACAGTTTCGATACTAACAAGGTCATCAGTACATACCTACACTCTCAACCTGGCATTTCTTTCGGCTCACGGTTTCTTAACTACGAAAACTTGACACCACGACCTCTTCTGAGAGCTCTCAGGGAACCTAACGTTCCTCTAGTTTGGTTAGTTAGGATTTCCTTTAGTCAGGACTTATAAGTAACCTTCCTGACTACGACTCGACTTTGAGGTTATGAAACCGTTGCACTACGCTACTTGACTGAGTAACGTTTTCTGGGACTAAGACCGGTTCTGACTTCCGTCTTCCTCTTCCCCTACTGTCTTGTACTCTACCAACCTACCGTAGTGGTTGAGTTACCTGTACTCAAACTCGTTCGAGGCCCTAAACCACTTTCTGTCCCTTCTGACCACACGACGTCAGGTACGCCAGTGTTTCTCAACCTGTGTTGACTCACCGACTTGACTTGACTAGATCTAAGATGGTTGAAAATATGGAAATTAAATCGAAAGTCTTTCTATGTCAGCTGTTTGAAAGTAGAATTTCCTCTCAAATCTACTGAAAAAGAAAAACAAAGGATAAAATGGATGAAAATATATTTTCCGAGACCCTAGGGGTCTCAACCCATCTTGGCTCCTTAAGTCCGGAATCGGAAAAACCGGGTTTTATTGACCAGTCTATAGAGTCATATTTAAAAAGATCGGAGATTTTATATATTGAATTTTGACCCCATTTATCATGTTTGAACAAATTAAAAAATTACAACACCAGGTCATCGCACAGGGAGAACCGAGTAATTGAAATCCACTTTAACTTTCACAATCAGTAATCAGAACAGTCTAAGAAACACTGGGGTACCCGACATCGGAGGTCTGAGGAAACAGATACCTTAAGAGGTCCGTTCTTATGACCTCACCCGTAAGGGAAGAGATCCCCTAGAAAGACTGGGTTCCTAACTTTGACACAGAGGACGTAACCGTCCGTCTAAGAAATGTTAGATTCGGTGGTCCCTCCGGTTGAAATCCAACACATTATTATATGTTAGGACAAAATTAATGTATTTACAGATAAAATAAATAGGGTAATATTTATTTGTACGTTTCTTAGAAAAATTTTTAAGTTAACACCACTGAGGAAAAGACATTTTTTTTTAATGGCAACTTTAGTATCGATCTGGAAAAAAAAAAAAAAAGGCCAAACAAACAAAGGTTCAAAAAATAACTATAAGTATTAACAAGAATAATCGTAGAAATTCCGGGTAACTCTTCCGGAGTCACTTCGAAGGATTTTGTCAAAAAGAGAAAGTTTTTTCAAGAATCCAATTAAACTGAAAAAAAAAAAAAATTATCCATGGTTGTTTTTTGAAAAATGTTACTTTAAATTTTAAAAAGAAGAGATTAAAATTTTCCTATGTAATGAACTGGTGGTTAATTTTTAAGTTTCACTAGAGAATATCCGGATTATATTTGTTTTGTATGTTATCTTGTTGGAACTTTCTAGTGTATCCTATAAATATAGAGTTTCTGTGTCTCTTTAGACTCGAAGAGATCTTCCGGAATGAATTCCAAAATGGTTCGGTCGAAAATTAGAAATTGACGTATCCGTAATTTATTGGGGGAGTTATAAATCCCACTATAAATTAAAGATGTCAATTAATCTATGAACGTTCATACTAGAGGTAAGGAATACAGAAAGATGTTCCCTCGGTGGAGGGAGGAGTTACAGAAAGTTGGTTCGGGACTCATAAAGAACCATTTTTGACCGAAGGGAGTGGACACGGAAAGGTGTCTATCCAAAAATAGACTCACAAAGTTGGGTTTGGACTCACTGACTTACTGAATTGACTGAGGGAGGGGGAGGGTCACAGAAAGTTGACCTACCCTTAAGAGAGTCATAGAAGGTTGGCTCGGGGTGGGTCATAGATCTAGGACTCACCCATAAAAGACCACAGAAGGGTGGTGGTTGTGAGTGGGGGGCGGGTCATGGAATGACTCTCCCCCGTCCATGGACAATTGCGGTGGTTTATTTTAAGTCCTAGAGTTGGTTATACCCTATAGGTTCCCGGTCCTGTCTGAATAAGTTTAGGTGGGGTACCGAGTCGACCATTTCCTAGGCAGGGTGTTACGCCCTCTAGACCCAAGTCAGGGACCCAAACCGTCTAGGGGATCTTTTCCCTTTCCGATGGGTGAGGTCATAAGACCGGACCTCTTAAGGTACCTGACATATCAGGTACCCCAGTGTTTCTCAGTCTGTGCTGACTTGTTTAAAGTCAGTGAGTGCAGGATTTGAGGACTTCTTCACCTACCCGTGTTACCCACAGACGACCACGGTACCGAGGTCACAGAGTATCTCAAGTCCGTCTCCTCTCCTTAAACGAGACACGGGGAATTACAACTAACGGTTTTGACAACTGATTTTTTATATTAGTGTTGTACTTTCATCTCTCAAAAATAAACCACCCTTACAAATCTTGAGTCTTGGGTCCTCTGTTGTAGAGTCATCGAGACTCTTTTGACGAGGTTCCTCCGTCCCTCCTTCAGTCCTACATATGTTCGAACGTTGTTTTCCTCGTTCGTCAGACTTGTAGTTTCTAGTCCATAGTTCGATTCCTTAAATCGAAAGATAAATACCCTCCTACGTTCGAAAACACGGGTGACTTTATTAAGGAAAGTATACGTGGAACCGATAAACCCCGGTCAGAACAAAGGAATAAGTGGCACGAAGAACGTAAGGGGGTTAAGGAGTCGGTAGTGGTACGTCCCCACCCTCACCCTCTACCGTCATAGACGACCTAGACAAAACCCTCGGAGTAAGTGTAAACCTCCGGTATGTAACGACTACCGACACTATAAAGAACAACTAATCATACCGTCCTCTATCAAAGTAAAGTGTGATCAAAATTTTTTTTCGTCTTAGGAGACCCTGAGGACCTGTGTTTTAGTAAAGACCCAGGGAGTAAAAGACTAATGTCCTTTATTCGAAGTAAGTCAGAGGTATTTGAAGGTACTCAAGGTTGTCCGTCTTAGTTTGTCAACGATTAGTCCCTTCTCTTCCCTACATCTCTATTCCTCCTTGTCAGTTACTTGTCATCACGTCGGAATCCTTTTATAAGGAGGAGTTCCCTATGTGTGTTGTTATAGAAACTCGTTAAAACGTCTATGACTTTGGGGGTGGTCTACCCTCTTCAATTGGCATACGACAGGTGTTGTGAATCTGGGGTCTAGTCAACCCTTGTCTTCCAAGTACTATGACTAAGGGTGAATGGAGTGGTGGTCACTTAGTCTTCTTGCAGGTACTTGACTAGTGTGACAGTAACTCAGTAAAGATACTTTGAGGAGTGATGGGGAGATCTCACTCAGTGTGTCAGAATTTTTGTAATCGGGTGACACCGGGGGAAACGGATCGTTTCGTTTTTCGATAAGAAAGGATGAAGTGGGTTTTGAGACAGAGTTTCTAAATTAAGTCACAGTCCCGTGTCTCTGACCTAAACCGTAGTCAAAGACTTAAAAGAAGTTTCCCTTAACGAGACACGTATTTACATCCAAAAAAACACAGACATCATTATCTACACAAGTCCTCGGAAGGTACAGGGTTTGAACCTGTTCTGTTCATCTGTCAAAAAATCCCCTAATTTAGAGAAGTTCTTTTATTCCCATTATGAACTGCTATATCGACTATATCATTCACAATCAATAAAGTCAGTACAGACTGAGAAACGCTCGGGGGTGGACCAAGGAGACAGGTACCCTGAAGGGTCCGTTCTTACAACCTCACCCAATGGTAAAGGAAGAGGTCCCCTAAAAAAGTTGGGTCCCTAGTTTGTGACCAAAGGACATAACGTCTGTCTAAGAAATGACTGACTTGGCTATATGGTCGAGTCATAAGTTCTCGACTCGGGTATTCACAGTGTCTCTTAGAACCACCCTTAACCCTTAAAGAGAAAATTAAGTCATCAAATTTAATAATAGTAAGTAAATCTAGTAAAACTTTGTTAAAAAAAAAATTGAATATAACGTATTATAGTACCCCGATAGAGGTCTATCTCCCGGTTGCTGAAACAAAGATCAATGTCACTCTCTCATTTATTGCTGACCCGACTTGGGTCATGAGTTTTCTTCCTTGTTTATTGGGGTCTAATTCCTTTAACGTCAATATGAACTGTAACTCCAATGTCAATGTGTAATCCCTTTCTCGTTCCTCTCCACTCATTTTCGAATTGGCTTTTTACTTCTATGTTTATTTTGACGAATAGTATAAGTACCCCACTCCCCGTCTTTACCGAGACCCACCCCTGATTGACCTGAACGAGATTATCCGTCTTAAACAAATTTACACAGTCCTCCCGAACACATTCCCGAAGATAAATAACAATAAATTATCGTTATCTTTCTTCGACTGTTCTAATTCAACATAAACCAAATATCGTTTAATCTAAACATCCTTTCTGTTAAATGAAGAAAGTCCTCTATTCCTTTTTCATATAAG
This sequence comes from Capra ibex, assembly GCA_006410555.1. NCBI lineage: Eukaryota > Metazoa > Chordata > Mammalia > Artiodactyla > Bovidae > Capra > Capra ibex. The sequence goes on from SJYO01000647.1 coordinate 43,304,298, forward strand.
ATATGTCGTTGTTTTATAACGATGGATATCGATTGTGACACCTCAGAGACGGGATTTTACATGTTTTATTCACTTCTATTACAAAATCTCCAGGTTGTTGTGCAGTATATCGTCAACAAACGTAATTACTTTAAGAATTGTCTTTTCTTTAGTGTAGGACTACTAGACTGAAATACACATCGAAAATCAACAAACTTATATCTTTCTGTTTTACAATAAGATCATAGAAGTGTATCTTCCGGACTGACTTAATCCGGTGACCCTTACCTTTACCTTCGTTTCCTTTTCTTACCTTTCTCCTTCGACGGTCGTCTCGTCGATGAACGTCACCCTAATGTAATAGTAGTAGTAGTTCGGTAGTCATGGTAATTGGCACCCCCATACCTATTATGGATTATTAAACTTATCAACTAAATACAACAGTAGAGAATTGAGTCAAAACAAAACAAAACGTTTACTCAAGTCCGTATAATGCTTCCTTTCGTAATTGTTTACGAACTCGTTTAACTCATTATTTACAGAGTCCGTGTCACGAAGAAACCTCTCACCCAGTTAAGTGGTAAAAACACCCTAAGTAGTCACCAAGTTGTAATTTTAGTTTATTTGAAGGTGTAAAAAGAAGTTGTCATTGACGACAGTCAATACCAGCTTACCTGATCTAAACTCTAACATAAGGTGTGTTGGACTTTCGTGTAATACTAACTACTATGGTTCCTTGAAATCAAATATCAACGGAGTATAAATGGATCATTCTCCTCTAATAAGAATTTGACTGAACAAAACTTTGTAAAACACTAAAATCGTTTTTAGCTTTTCAGTTAATTTCCGTCTGTTTAAGTCTATTCTTTAGAGTTTAAAGAAGATTATATCAAGATCTATACACTTCTTGACACTGAAGAACTCCATTTTAATCTAATTGATAATGATCGGGTAATCGAAATAAGACAGATTTGAATATAATACGTTCATAGAACGTCGAGACTAGTTGGAACGAAATACCATCTTACATACATTTACGTCGTTTATGGAACGGACAGAGAAATCGGACATTGACTGTACCCCGAAGAAAGCACCGAAAGATACACAGGAGAGAGAGATTGTCATTTTGGTGTCGTGAGCACGGTCGGTACTTGAATAGGACAGAAGAGAGAAGATTTTCAGATTACGTAAGAAAGGAATTAGACTACTTATTTAACAAAAAAGAAACTAGGACTAGTGTAAAGAAGGGTCAAGAGATTGTTTACATTAAACCTGTGTAAGATAACAAAAAAATATATAAATAAACAATCTCATCAAAAATTAGTTATTTAAGTCTCGTTTTAGTTCATCTTTCATGTCTCTAAAGGGTAGATGAGACAGGGATGTGTAAGTATCTACGGGGTAGTAGTTGTAGGGTGGTCTCCCCCGTAGACAATGTGGAAAACTCGGACGATACTGCGTAGTAACAGTGGTCTTCGGGTGTTTAATACAATGTAAAATGAGAGTCATATGAAGAAACACCTAATTGTTGTACACGGATCACAATTCCACACTGTACCACATAAAAGTGACGGAACATTAGACTAAGTAGGGAGAGGAACGAGGGAGTCAGGGACCGTTCACTTTCACTTTCACTTCAGCGAGTCAGCACAGGCTGAGAAACTCTGGGTACCTAATATCGGGTGGTTCGAAGAGGTAGGTACCCTAAGAGGTCTGTTCTTATGTCCTCACCTAACGGTAAAGGAAGAGGTCCCATAGAAGGGCTGGGTCCCTAACTTGGGTCCAGAGGGTGTAACGTCCGTCTACGAAAATTGGAGACGTGGTGGTCCCTTCGGGACCGTTGGTGACTACTAAAATGACAAAGGTGTAAAAAAAACGGAAGAGGTCAGATAGTACATCAACCTTAGTATGTCATAAAGAGTAAAAGTCTAGAAGGAACAATTGAATTATTATACGTAAATTCCAAGACCATCAAATGTCCTTTACCACAGTCTAAGTACTAGAGGTTTCTTCTCTTAAATCGAAACCCAGGTCTCTGTTCCGAAGTCCTTATACTTCGGAAGTACACCGTCTTCAAAATAATGTCACTTTTTCTCTGTCCCTTTCAAAGACTGTATTTGTAGTCTTCCCCCGTCGCTCACAGGGTAGGGATCAGAATCGTTTCCTCGATAAATGAAAAGGTTGACGAATAATTGTTATTTAGTTTTATTACAGAACTCCAACATTTCCAGAATGGTCTGGGTGAGGGTACTGTATGTAAAATTCTATTGTTCTAATGAATCCTCCATGAACTCTTTAAAGGAGCTCGTCCTTTGTAACAACAATATATTAGTAACCATGTCTCAAATTCGGTTTTGTATGGGAACTTCTTCTATTTAACCAAACAACACATTAGTAATCAAGACTATAATTTCTTTTTTTTTTCACCGATTCTGTGTCTTATATCTTTCTTTTGTGTAAACAAGAAAAGAGGAAAACCTCCCGGGACATACGGAAAGAGGAGAAGTCCTAGGGGTCTGAGGAATAGTCGGATGAATTTCTTAACTGTGAGAGACAAGGATGTACATATAAGTACCGAACCTTCGAGTAAATAAAAATCGTGATATGTTATAAAGTAACAGACCTTCCTGGTGTCAAATAAATAGGTAAGTGGACGACTTCTTGTAGAACCAACGAAGTCTTAAAACTGTGCATACTTATTTCGACGGTATTTGTAGGTACACATCCTAAAACACACCTAGATTGAAGTTGAGGAAACCCATTTATGGTTAACAACTTAACGTACCAAAATATCTTTCGACGGTTTAACAGAAGGATTCAACGACATGATAAAACGGAAGGGACGTCGTTACCTTACTCTCTAGGACAATAAGGTGTAGAAACAGTCATAAATTATACAAGACCTAAACCGGTAATATTATCGACGTACCTCCTTAGAGTAACAGTATAAAAGTAAAGAGACTACTGTATACTACACCTTGTAGAAAAGTACACAATTAAACCATAGACATATAGAAGAAACCACTCCAGACGATTCGAGACACGGGGTAGGAAATTAAATCAACAAACTCAGGAATATCTACTTAGAAAAAAACATATAAAACCTATTGTCAGAAAATAGTCTACACAGAAAGTATTTATAGAAGAGATTCGGACACCGAGAAAAAACGTAATAGAACTGTAAGAGAAAACGTCTCATCCAAAATCTAAAATTACTTCAAGTCGAATAGTTAATAAAGAAGTTGTTGACACAGAAACCACAATATAGATATCCTTAGTGGTATAAATTATCGTAGATCCAAAAGAGGGTATAATAGAAAATCACTAAAATTAAAATGTAAATCTAGACACCAAGTTAAACTCAATTAAAAACATTTCTCACATTTTAGAATAAATCACATTTTAAATAGATTCAAATGGTAACGTAACGAGATCAAGGAAACAGTTTCTCGTCGTCTGATATAAATGTTGTTATATAAAGACCCGAAGAATTAAATAAGGTAACTAGGTAAACAGAGAAGAAAGTAGTCATGGTATGACAGAACTAATGACATTCCGAACTTCAACCCTTCGTAGTCAGGAGACTGAAAAAAGAAGAGGAAATCAAACTGTAATCGTGATATAATCGATGAGACCAGAAAACGGAGAAACATTTTTGAAATCTTAGTTAAACAGTCAGAGGTTTTTCATTAAAAGACCCTCAACTTAACCCTAATGTGACTTAAATATCTGTTTGAAAACCTTTTGGCTGTAAAATTCTTATGTAAAATTCTAATGACTTAGGTACTTGTATCCTATGGGGAGGTAAATCATTCAAGAAACTAAACAAAGTAGTAAAATCTCAATACTAAAGAAAAGAAGACAAATGAAACTTACATTAAACAAGAAGATAAAAATGAAAGGATTCTATTTCGAATTCACTAACTAAAATCTAGGAAGAACAATCCATCTTCAGGGTTTACCACCACCGATGTTCTGTTCCTTCCCTTTTCGGGTACTTTTACTTTGTTTTCTTCCAGGCTCCTGGCCTCACTCCTGGAGTCCATTTTGTTTGTTGTGAGGGCTGACCGGGTTAAATGTATCCTGTCCGGGTCCCTCTCTATTTGTATATTTCCCTCCTCGGTTTCGATCGAGAGAGAGGACGCGTGACCCCGCGAGAAGAGGAGCATAGAAATCTAGCTGTACGGGAGTGAGGAGTTTCTACCTAAAAGGACGATAGAAGATTTATTTTATCTCGACATTGTGATTCGACAATGTGACTGAACAGATTCTCGATATTGTACCAGGTAAGCTCTGGACTCTCGATATTGTGTCAGATAGGTTCTGGACCCTCGACACTATACGACTCCCCAGAAATTGCAGGCAGTGAAGTTTAGAAACAACACTACTCTGTTTCTTAGTTCCTTGTATGTGAGCGCACTGTAGATACCACGGCACTGAGCCTACATTGGACCGACTTTCTTGGAGGTGTACCTTCTCCGGTTCGTGTCGTCCTCGGGTTGAGTCGTTTCGAGGGTACCATCTCCACCTTGCGCTTCTTTTAGGTCACGTCCCCTTCCGGGTAGCACGACCTTTGACCCTGTCACCTTTCGGGTGCGTCGGGTCAGAGTCTAGGGTCTTCTGGAGGTCAATTCCATTCTCCAGGAGCGAGGAGACCGACCTCCCTGTACGTATTGCTTTAGAATTAAGGAAATGTTAGAGAGCAAAGAACAAAGGAGCTTGAAGGGTGTTTGTCCGCCCACCGTCCCTGTGTTAACTCCCTGAGACCTCTCCGATGAGGATTTGTACAGGGTTTCCACGATAGACGACTACGGGTCATCGACAATGTGTTCGACGACCCCCAAGAAGACAGGAAAGAGAAGAGACACGATTCCTAGTCTGGTTACTTTAACACTCGTGGTCAGTCTATAAATCGTTTAAAAGGTCACCCGATATTTCCCCTAAGGAACCGTGCAAAAAGGGTGACGAAAAAGGAGGACAGGAAATCGAGAGAGGGTCCTGAGTTCGGGCCGGTTTTGATTATTCCAGAGTAATGTTTTTAAGTAACTCTCAGTTTCGCTATCTATTCTCCATCTGAACGATTCTAAGTCTCTTTTCACGACGTGAGATGTCCCATGACCGGTAACTTACACCGGACCGATCCAAAACGCTCACCCCACTTAATTATACGATTACTCACCCTCCTAGTAGGGTCGGTAACCCCTTGGTGGGTGAGGAGGTAGAAAAAGTGTCACGGAACCTCGACAGGACGGTGTAGACCCACACAGACAACCGAATATCTAACCTATAATTCCAAATGAACTTAAACTGAACAGTAGAATCTGTGTTAACTAAAATTAACCAAATGTAATATGTGAACACGATACAGTAAGAAAGTTTCCAACACGAGACGGGAGAAGGGAGGAAAAAGTACGAGAAAAGGACTCGGGGTAGGTCTGGGTGTTCAAACGGAGATGTTAGAAGACATTTCTGTTGGTCTTTTATCGACCGGAAGCCTCCCTTTATGAGATATTATAGGTTGGGGGATTAGAATGGGTCATGACCAGTGTGACCTCTAGAACCCCTACGGGTTGAGGTCAGGTCCCCAGGGTCCTCCAGTAGTGTGGAACTGGACGAATCCCTAGACCAGGAGCTTTCAAACAGTAAGAAGTTGGATGAGTCCCTAGGCGGTCAGGGTCCCCAGGGTCCTCCAGCAGTGCGGAGCTGGACGGGTCCCTGAGTTAAGAGCCCTCCGATAGTACGGAGCTGGACGGACCCCTAAGTCAGAGATTTTCCGACAGTGCGGAGTCGGACAGACCGCTAGACGTGGGACTGGGTCCCTGTAGACCGAGAGTCCAACGTTGTCATGATCCATCCTACTCGAATGTAGTATAGACAAGGGCAGGTGCCACCCTTTTGATCGTTACTCAATGTTTGGTGAATTAAGATGGGTCGTGACCAGTGCGACCTCTGTAACCCCTACGGGTTTGAGGTCAGGTCCCCAGGGTCCTCCAGTAGTGCGGAACTGGACGGATCCCTAGACCAGGAACTTTCCAACAGTGTGGAGTTGGACGAACCCCTAGGCGGTCAGTGGTCCTAGGGTCCTCCAGTAGTGCAGAGCGGGACGGGTCCCAGGGTTAAGAACCCTCCAGCAGTGGGGAGCTGGACGAGCCCCTAAGCTATAGATCCTCCGACAGTGTGGAGTCCGACGGACCCCTAGACGTGCGACTGAGTCCCTTCGGACCGAGAGTCCAACGTTGTCAAGACCCATCGTATTCGAAGTTTTTCTGAGTGGGGATACCTTCAGGTGAGTACTTTTAGCTTTCTCTAGAAAAAGAAAAGAAGGACAGTACTGACAGAAAGTCTACCCTTTATTGGTTAGGTGAAGGGTCGTCTGCGGGAACTCTACGTAGGAACTATTGACCTTCGACAAACTGGGGGATCGAGATTCCTCTTCAGCGAACTTTAAGAAAACACGGTGACGCACCGGTGTCATAGGTGACCCCCTGCTCCTTGTGACCGGACTCCTAACCTGAAATTTAATGTTATGGTAGGACGTTAATCTTAATAAGACATTTTTTGTTCCCTTTACCTGTCTCTAGGGGACACAGGTTTAAAAGAAGGTTGATTCTCTATACTTCCTTGAGACAGAATTCATACCCCAACAACATACGGGATTTTCACTCCGGTGACCCGTTTACCACAATCTGTGTCCGTTGGTTCTTTTCCTTAGGGGAGTACTTCCGAGTGGAAGGTGTCGAGGGATCAACGGACCACGAGAAAGGAATATAGGTTTGCACGGAGGTATAGGTCCTCATGGGGGAGGTGTTTTCGGTCGAGCTCATACAGGGAATCAACTTTGACCTCCTCTTAAGCCTGGTTGGGTCTAGGTGTTCGGGAAGAGGGAGAATCTTGATTCTGTCTAGTTTGTTCTGGACCCTTCGATATGTCTTCTGGGTCCGTTTATATATCTATGTAAGGTTGTATAATGGAACCGGAAACTGAACTGCACCTTTCTGTAGTAGTTTGAAATAGACTGGGACTTGTATGATCCGAATTTCCACTGGACCTCCATACCTTGCCCCGAAGTGTACAGGTCACTATCTATGGGTCATCCCCTTTGACGTCAGGGGAGGAGGCTAGGATTAACCTTAATATTACTGGGACTCGTGTAGACCCTTTCTCTAGTAAAAGGTTAGACACACTTCCATCCTGACTTTCGTCGGGTTGTTTTTCATTAATCGATACGGTCCCGGAATCGTTATTGAGTCCTCGGGTTACTCTTAGTGTAACGGAAAGACCTTTCCGATTTTCTCCGTGAAGTTTTCAAATGGTTAGATCTGAATCTGAGATTGCTCCCTGTCCACTAAAATTTCCTGTTCAAGGACAGGGTTACACGTAGTCTATAGTCTTAATTCAATGTTGTCGATGTTGTCGTCCTGGGACGACGGAGAAATCTACTCTACCAGGTCTGTCGGTGGTTATGGAAAATATTGTCTCTTGTCCTCTTCCTCCGGTTCCGGGTCTTCTCCCTCTCTTTATTTCTCTGTTCCGTACGGGTCTACGACCGAGGGGAGGTCTCTTCGGGATACCGTTTGGGGCTCAGGAACTTCCTGTTCCGTGCTCTGTTTACGGACTAGACATCTGTCCTCCCCGTAACCTGGTTTCTCACAGGTTTAACACTGTTCAGAGGATTTTACCGAACGGTGTTTACGGTAGTTGACCCTGTAACCCACTGTGAGAAGGGATCCCTGGGTTCTCGAAGTCCCAGTTCGCGGTTCGGATGGGAGTACTACTAAGTTCTCCTGACGTCACCGGGTGAGGTCGGGAACCGACCTCGGTTCCCACATTGACCTACACCGTCCATCCAGGCTATTAAAGAACCAACTGTGTCCCCGATGGATGAGACAGAACTAGAGGATGAGGTCTCGGAAGAGGAGGGTTTGGACATGGTAAAACCCACGATGTCCTTTCCGTTGATGATTTTCTAAGTGGGTTCGTGAAGAAACAATGACCCTACCTGTTTATAAAAGGGTGGTCAAAGACCACCAGGGACTCACAGGATGAGGGAATAACCCTTCTCTATACGAGTGATTTGACCCTCGATGGGAACACTACCCTTCAAAAAGTCGGGGATCTTGGGATGTCGAGGACCAATGATGACTTCTTGGGTAATGTGGAAGTTATCTCTCCCCGGTTTTTAATACCCTTCTGTTTTAATTGAGGGTCCACACCCTGGTCCCCTAAGAACCTACTCGGGTGGTTCGACTTGACCAATAGTAACAGGACGCTCTAACGTGAGCCAAAAGATTGGCCTTTTTTATAGGAGAGTTTTCTCTCCGAACTCTCCCTGATGTCGGAAATTATTTATTTAAGGAACGAACACCCGATAACCAGGGGTGGTCAAGTGGTACATTGTGGGGTTAGGAGAGTCATTTCTTTTATCTGCCTTGGACCTTTTACCAAGTTCTAGAGGCCTAGTATTCACTTCGACATCAGGGGGAGGTAGGGTGTCATGGGTTAGGGATACATTAGAACCCTCTTTAGGGTGGATCACGGTTCACCAAATGTCATAACCTACAGTTTCTACGTAAAAAAAAAAACGTATCGTAACCGACTTCTTAGGGTTATAGAAAAATGAAAACTCACCCTCCGGGGTCCTCTTTTTGCGGTTGTCTACTTAACCTGTCATAATGGAGTCCCCAAGTCTCTTTCGGGGGTGGACAAACCTGTCCGGGAATCGGTCCAGAGGATCTAGACCTGGACCCTGGATTACCCTTTTATAATGTTATACATCTACTGGATGATTAGATGAGAGGTCTACTCTTTTCGCGGGTTGTTGTACGTTAAGTCCAAGATTTGAAGAACTGTCTTTCCCGTATATTTCAGAGGGCACGATTCCGTGTCTACCAACTCTGTTTCCAGTGAATGGACCCTCAAGTCTAATGTGTGACCAGGTCCTCCGACAGGAGACTAGCCCATGTTCCTTAAGAGGACAACGGGAGGGGTTACTGAGTTTTTGTTAACGTTCGAAAGGACCCCAATTGACCTATAACATCTTAGACCTATGAGTCGATACCAGATAACGGGTCGGGAACATACTTACGAATTTCCCTGCTCTACTAAGTTAGGGTGACTACACCCCTTGAGGAGTTTTCTTCCGTCTTCGATGTGATTTTGTCCGGATTGAGTCCGTGGACGAAACTCCAACGGTCTGGGTCTTTTTCGTAAGGTTGAAATACAGGTACTTTCTCTCCCTTATCGGAACCCTCACAATTGAGTTTCCAACCCTAGACTCGGGGTCGGATGCGAATGAATAGGTTTTTCGAGCTAGGTTGATGGGCTCCGACCGGGGGGACGGAAGTTTTAGAACGTCGATAACGTTAGTACTATCTTCTACGAAATTTTGAGAGGAAACCCCCGTTTGATTGATAAAAATGGTCGGTGGTTCATTTTGTTGAGGATTTACCCTCTCCGGAAAATACCTACAGACTAGTTTCTTAGGAGTCTATAGTTCATACGACTACCTTTTAGGTCCGGAGTGATATAGGGGAACACTCAAAGAACTCTCAGGGAACCTGACGTTCCTCTAGGTTCGTCAGGTAAGACTTCCTCTAGTTGGGATCCTAAAGAAACCTTCGTTACTACGATTTCGACTTTGAGGTCATGAAACCGGTGGAGTACGCTTCTCAACTGAGTAACCTTTTCTGAGACTACGACCCTCCCTAACTCCCGTCCTCTTCTTCCCCTGCTGGTTCTTACTCTACCGACCTACCGTAGTGACTAAACCACCTGTACTTAGACTCACTTGAGGCCCTCAACCACTACCTGTCCCTCCGGACCGCACGACGTTAAGTACCCCAGTGTTTCTCAACCTGTACTGACTCACTGACTTGACTTGACTTGACAGAAATAAGGACTATCGAAAGGAACAAGACTTCTGACGAGTAAAGTTCAGGTGAAAGTTCATTACTACGGTTTTGGAGTCGAAGATACATGACCACGGGTTAGTTTAGAGTCTTTGTGTCAAAACCCTCTTCATCTTTGATTATTGAAATAACAAAACGGTGAGGTTCTCACTACGATACTCGAAGACGGGAACTTTAGATACCCAGTATTGAACTCTCCTAAACTACTTTCCAAAATATTATAACCAAGTTTACACCCTCAGATACTGTTCTAATCCCACACTCGTCCTGAACATGAAGAAATTAGATTAGGGTCCACTTGAAGAGGTACTTTGAGAGACTAGGGAAATTAGAATGGAGACCAATAAAGAACAAAGGAAGAGGGAATTAATCGTTGACAAACTTAGACTGGAAACGTTGAGTCCCTTTCAGTATCTCCGTCCTCAGAACGGACTCTCTTTTTCCTGTATTTTTCGGACTTGTGGGTCCTAGGGGTTTTCCGGGACGAGTAAAAGTCCTGGTGATATGAGAAAGTGTCTATTACCACGTACGGACTCAAGAAGGAAAAAAATGTGTCTGGATTCAAAGTACAGAAATATCAAAAGGAAAAGAGACTTTTTAAGTGAAATAGTAAAGGACTTTCCATTCAAATGATCATTGTTTAAACAAGTCAAAAACAAACAGACTCCTTCAGAAATAAAAAGGACATGAAAAGTTCGAATTAAAACCTTTCCTGTCTAAGATCGAAAACAAACAAACAAACAAACAAACAAAAAAAGTGAGTTGTGAAATTTATAAAGTGAGGTGAGAGAAGAACGAACGTACAGAAAGTACCTTTTCAGTTTATATCAAGAATAAAAACGACAAGATATTTATTCTAGGGGTGGAAGAACGAAGAAAGTCTTCTAAAATAACAAAATAACAAAAGTATCAAACTTTTGTACCAACCAAACTATATACGGAAAAAACAGTAAATAAGGACGACACCCAAGAGACTCAAAATACCTAGACCTCAAACTACAGACTATAATTAAACCTCTTTAAAAGTCATTAATTACAAAATTCATAAAGAAGACAACGAAATAGAGAAAGAAGAGGAACACCTTAAGTATAAATGTATACAACGATATAATGTTAATGTCCGATAATACGTTATAAAGAGAAACGTAGAACTTAGTTCCGGTTAACCTTCACCAGTTTGTCATCTACCGTTCTCACTTGTAGCTATAAAATTTTTAGTCACTTGATTTTACCCGACCTTACCCACTTAAATTGAGTCTACTGTCAATATAGATAATGACACCCTTTTTTTTAGTGAATCTTATTTATTTCGTCGGTAGTATCAGTTGTTGTCTCAGATTTTACGTCATGAACCTATGTTGGAGTTTTTACTGTCTTACTAGAGACAAACAAAGGTTCCGTTTGGTAATTTATAGTGTGATTAGGTTCAGAGACGGGGATGGTCGTTACGACTCTTTTGACTTCAACTTTCCAAGGTGCTTCTGAATGTTCTGGAAGAACTTCCTTGTGGTTTTTTGTACAGGTAAAGTAATATCCTCTACCATTACGTTTTCATTCTTCTGTCGTCTATGGACTTATTGTCCTTTTAAACCGGAACCTTATGTTTTACTTCGTCCAGTCTCCGATTGTCTGAAAACGGTTCTCTTACGTGACCAGTATCGTTTGTGGGAGAAGGTTTTTGTCTTCTGGGATGTGTAAGTCAAGTCAAGTCAAGTCAGCGAGTCAGCACAGGCTGAGGAACGCTGGGGTACTTAACGTCGTGCGGTCCGGAGGGTCAGGTAGTGGTTGAAGGACTCAAGTGAGTCTGAGTGCAGGTAGTTTAGTCACTACGGTAGGTCGGTAGAGTAGGAGACAGTAAGGGAAGAAGAGGACGGGGGTTAGGGAGGATCGTAGTCTCAGAAAAGGTTACTCAATTGAAAAACGTACTCCAAAGGTTTCATGACCTCCAAGTCGAAATCGTAGTAAGGAAGGTTTCTTAAGGGTCCCGAGTAGAGGTAGTCTTACCTGACCAACCTAGAGGAACGTCAGGTTCTCTGAGAGTTCTCCGAAGAGGTTGTGGTGTCAAGTTTTCGTAGTTAAGAAGTCGCGAGTCGAAAGAAGTGTCAGGTTGAGAGTGTAGGTATGTACTGGTGTCCTTTTTGGTATCGGAACTGATCTGCCTGGAATCAACCGTTTCATTACAGAGACGAAAACTTATACGATAGATCCAACCAGTATTGAAAAGAAGGTTCCTCATTCGCAGAAAATTAAGGTACCGAAGTCAGTAGTAGACGTCACTAAAACCTCGGGGGGTTTTATTTCAGACTGCGACAAAGGTGACAAAGGGGTAGATAAAGGGTACTTCACTACCCTGGCCTACGGTACTAGAAGCAAAAGACTTACAACTCGAAGTTCAGTTGAAAAAGTGAGAGGAGAAAGTGAAAGTAGTTCTCCGAAAAATCAAGGAGAAGTGATAGACGGTACTCCCACCACAGTAGACAAATAGGAATCACACTAAATTAATAAGGGTTGTATCTCCTCGAAAATTTGAATTTAACGTTATCAGACCAAAATTTGTATATCCACATAAGTTATTAACACCCTTAAAAGGAAAATGATCTTCTCTTCAATATCAAAAACTAACTCTGAATCGAGTAGTAAGACTAACTGAAACTGACTGGAATACCGTCTTTCACTTCTCCTTGATTTATCGGAGAACTACTTTCACTTTCACCTCCCACTTTTTCAACCGAATTTCGAGTTGTAAGTCTTTTACTTCTAGTACCGTAGGTCAGGGTAGTGAAATACCCTTTATCTACCCCTTTGTCACCTTTGTCAAAGTCTGATAAAACCCCCTGAGGTTTTAGTGACGTCTACCACTAACGTCGGTACTTTAATTTCCTGTGTATGAGGAACCTTCTTTTCAATACTGGTTGGATCTATCGTATAAGTTTTCGTGTCTGTAATAAAACGACTGATTGCAGGCACATCAGTTCCGATACCAAAAAGGACACCAGTGCATACCTACACTCTCAACCTGACACTTCTTCCGACTCGCGACTTCTTAACTACCAAAACTTGAGACCACAACCTCTTCTGAGAACTCTCAGGGAACCCGACGTTCCTCTACGTTGGTTAGGTAAAACTTCCTCTAGTCGGGACCCTAAAGAAACCTTTCTTACTACGATTTCGACTTTGAGGTCATGAAACCGGTGGAGTACGTCTCAACTGAGTGACCTTTTCAGAGACTACGACCCTCCCTAACCCCCGTCCTCTTCTTCCCTTGCTGTCATCTACTCTACCGATCTACCGTGGTAACTGAGCTACCTCCACTCAGACTTACTTGAGACCCTCAACCACTACCTGTCCCTCCGGACCGAGCGACGCTAAGTACCCCAGCGTTTCTCAGCCTGTACTGACTCACTGACTTGGCTTGACTTGACTGTGATTCCTTTTTAAACTTAGCTACTGGTCCCAGTCGCATCCTAATAATTAACCAGTTCACTCTCCTAGGGTAAATCATTATAGTACTCATCTGTCTTGTCTTGACTTGAGAGAAGATTTTATTTCAAGTATTTCCTGGTAGGTTAATCTCGGAACCTTTCCTTTTTTAGGTGGTTCCATTAAATTTTTAATTTTTAGGTGATTCTACTCATAATTGGTATCCATTGACCGGTTTTTGAGTTTTTAACCCAACTCAAAATTTTGATCGTATTCTAACACAGGTAACATCTTTGTAAAATAAATATACGTTTCCTGGTCCTTCAGTTCTTTTATAATATTTAGTAGTACGGTCAGTCCAGCTTGTAGAACTAATTCGATAGATGTAGACTATAGAAGAAGAGTAAAACTAAACACATCAAAGGAGACTATTTTATCGTGAAGGTAGACCCAGTCTCTGTCAGAGAATGTAATCCAGGTAAAGGTCAGAACCAACGTCCAGCACTCCATATACTAGAAGTAGGTTTTACTAATGACTCTATTCGAAGTCTTTATTTGAATCTCATAGGAAATTTTTAATTTAATTTTAAATGTGATTATATCGTGTTGTAGTTTCTTAAAAGATTCTTTACTCAGAAACCTTTTGTGTCTAAGTGTGGTCATTACAAAGTCTATCTTCGGTGTTTTTACTATTCGTATAAATGGTCAAATAAATCAGGAAAACAATTAGAAACACTTCGTTTCCTTAGTCCGAAAGACAATCTTAGAAAATTAAAGAATAGGTCAAGTCTTAATACAAGACTTTCAATCTTTGAACATAAATAGGTTTTCAGGAAAGTTTTTAGAAGAACTTCTCCTTCGTAAAAACGTTCTCGTAGTCTTATTTTGTTATTGACAGATGTTACTGTTTTCTGAATTCTTTCGTACGAATTTTAGACTAATGTTACGTTGACTGTATCCTTGAACCAATGACGACACCGTTACGAAATTCTCTTATTAATCTCAAGACGGATTACTATAAAATGGTCCTGTATAGTCTTAAAATCCTTGAGGTACATTAAAAATCTTATAGATATAAGTATTGTAAATGGTATGATATATCGAACTCCTCTAAATAATGAGTAAACTGTTACAAAAGGTATATTAAGTTGTATAGTTTATTTGGATTAATCAAATTATAGAGAGAAACCCTATAAAGTCCTCGGGAAACTTCGTGACGTTTCACAAGTCAAGTCAAGTCAGCGAGTCAACACAGGCTGAGAAACGCTGGGGTACTTAGCGTCGTGCGGTCCGGAGGGACAGGTAGTGGTTGAGGTGAAAGTAGTTCTCCTAAAACTCAAGGAGAAGTGAAAGACGGTATTCCCACCACAGTAGACGTATAGATTCCAATAACTATAAAGAGGGTCGTTAGAACTAAGGTCGAACACGAAGAAGGTCGGGTAGGAAAGAGTACTACATGAGACGTATCTTCAATTTATTCGTCCCACTGTTATATGTCGGAACTGCCTGAGGAAAAGGATAAACCTGGGTCAGACAACAAGGTACAGGTCAAGATTGACGACGAAAGACTGGACGTGTATCCAAAGAGTTCTCCGTCCACAATCTATTTGATTTATCAGAACAAATCTAAAGTCTCTGTTTCGTCTTGTTTGGAGACTGGAACAAAGATTGGACCTGGGACGAGACTGACACTCACTGACCCTTACTGACGGACAATACTCACTTTCTGAACGTCGTAAAATTTATTCTACCCCCTTCCTAAAACTCTAACGACTCGGGGAGATCCCCCCGGACCGGTCGGTTCGAGATCCGAATTGTTGTAAGGTTCAAAGTGTTCTTTTTTATTTGTCGTAATTGTACTTTTGTCTCGATGTCAAACCAGTATCTAACTACTGTGATAGTCAAACACCGGACCCCAAATGTTTGTCATTAGGGTTTGAAACTTCAGAGTGAGGAGTAGGTACCTTTCCTGTACGAGGAACCCTGGAAAAGGATTGACCCTGAAGTCTACACGACGCTGTGTCCTGAAGGTTCCTACCAAATTCAGACCTACAGCCAGTTTTAGGTTAAACCACTACATAGGAGACGAGATAAAGAGAAAAGAAAAAATTATAATCGTATAACTTTCGTTCGATTTATTAAGAGATTATTTACAAACATAATAAATAAAAGTATCCTACTCACTGAATAAAACAGGAAACTTGGACTCTACTTTCACTTTTGAAAACCGTTTTATGTTCAATTGATCTCCAGTTTTCTTAAAGTTATCTTAAACCAAATTTAATCCTTCAAAAAAGTTACTTATGGTTTTGTTAAATTCTGTGAGTCAGTCTATGATAGTGTCCAGTGATACTTTGTTATAAATAAGTGAATCAGTGTTATTGTTATTCTATAAAGTTTCTGTGTCCTGTCTATTAAATTCTTCACTTCTTTGAAATTTCAGATAATAGCTTCCGTCAAGTTGTAGACTTCTTTGCGACAGGAGAATCTTTTCGGTTTAAGTTCAAAACGTGGTCAAATGAAAATTTAATTAAATGAGTTAATTCAAATACAATTTGAATCAGTTAGGACTGATACGGGTTTGGAGAAAAGTATCCCAGGTGAAAAGTGTGTATAATTTTTTTTTTAGTGAAAGACATAAGTATTAAAATAAAAGGTTAAGTCTTTATTTGGGGACATTCAGTCCGAATAGAAGAAAAGGGAAGTCAGTCAGTCAGTCAAGTCAACGAGTCAGTACAGGTTGAGAAACGCTGGGGTACTTAACGTCGTGTGGTCCAGAGGGACGAGTAGTGGTTGAGGACCTCAAGTGAGTTTGAGTACAGGTAGTTCAGTCACTAGGGTAGGTCGGTAGAGTAGGAGACAGCAGGGGAAGGGGAGGATGGGGGTTAGGGAGGGTCGTAGTCCCAGAAAAGGTTACTCGGTTGAGAAGCGTACTCCACTGGTTTCATGACCTCAAAGTCGAAGTCATAATCAGGATGGTTTCTTGTGGGTCCTGACTAGAGGAAATCTTACCTGACCAACCTAGAGGAACGTCAGGTTCCCTGAGAGTTCTCAGAAGACGTTGTGACGTCAAGTTTTCGTAGTCAAGAAGTCACGAGTCGAAAAAAGTGTCAAGTTGAGAGTGTAGGTATGTACTGGTGTCCTTTTTGGTATTGGAACTGATCTGCCTGGAAAAAACCGTTTCGTTATAGAGACGAAAAATTATACGACAGATCCAACCAGTATTGAAAAGAAGGTTCCTCATTCGTAGAAAATTAAAGTACCAACGTCAGTGGTAGACGTCACTAAAACCTTGGGGGTTTTTATTTCAGACTGTGACAAAGGGGACAAAAGGGTAGATAAAGAGTACTTCACTACCCCGATCTACGATACTAGAAGCAAAAGACTTACAACAAAAAGGAAGTTTGAAAGAGATGACAAACCCTTAATTTGTACAACCCTTGTTAATTGGAAGATGACCATAATACATGAATTAACCGCGTTAACTTTAAAGTATTAAAAGTATCTATCGGGTAAATAAAAGAAAAATTACCAAAACTTTTCAACCAGCCTGTCATATTGTTCCCATAAAACACACATTGAGTCTGTTTGGATGCAATAGAAAAACTAATCTCATTGTTTTAGAAATAGATTCGGAGGAAATTTTCACCTCAATTCGTTTCCTAGTAAAATCACCAATCTCTTTTTAAGTCCACAGTTTGGTCTTATAATGAATTTTCCAATACAAAACAAAAAAAAAAAAAGGGGAGGTCAGAGGGTATTATCAGGTCTAACTGAGTAGACTAGAAACGAATGTAACAACTTAGACAGGTCAAATGTCGAAAACCTCTTTCGAAACCCTATCCAAACTCATTAAAAGTTCGATTAACGAACGTAAGTCACTTTCGGAGACCTGATACACTAAGTTTCAGGTAATTCCCTATAAAGGTAGAACAAAAAAGATAAGTAATGGAACGAAATGAAAGTCCTCGATTGTCGACATAATCGACTATATCTAGACTTTTGGGTCCAAGTATCCAAGTCTAGCAATCAAGTCTAAGGAATCGTTTAGGGTTACCTAGGAGTGAACCTACCCTTTTAAGGAATCGATCCCGAGATTCAAGACGAACCGAGGACCTACATATTCATTCGTGACTTCTACTAAGTTAAGAGGGACATCGTCAAAAGAGGAATTCCCTCAATATCAGGAAAGAATAAAATAATAAAAGAATTGGGAGGAAACGACTTCTTTCCTCTGGTCCTCCTCCTTCTTTTTTTCAACCTTCTCTTTTTCGTAGACCTGGTCCATCAAGTCTATCTTCTCCTATGTACCCTCCTCGTCTCCCTCTCCGTCTCAGTCACGGTCCCAAGAAAGAGTCAAGACTATATCACAGTTCGTTAAAGCACAATCAAAGGACTTTTCTTAAATGAGATATTATACGAGAAAATCTTGGAAGATCTATGGTTTCATTCGTAAGGTAAATCAGAAGAACTATTATATCGGTGTAAAAAGATTGACACGTACTTTTTATAGCTAAATTCTTACAGTTTTCCTGGAGTTAAACCAGTAAAATATAACTTTAGAGGATATCATATTAAAGGGGTTAATTCGTCCATGAACGTTCCTTTCCATAACGTGTATATATTGGGACCAACCTCACAATCTCCGACGAAAGACTACGTAGAACAAAGACACAAACTCTCCGAGATAAAGGGTAAAATTTAACTTTAAAAGTACCTATTTTAAGTTATCACTTTAACACACCACCCGGTCACACGACGTACACTTGGATTGAGGAGGTCTTCTGTAGGGTCTCAGAAAAGTCGAATAGAATGTACAGAATCAAAGAGGAAGACCGGTGTATTCTGGTGTCACCCACGAACCTACCGACTTACCGATTAATAATAACACTGGAAGTCCACTCGATCACAAAATTCATTACTCACACAAAAGGGACACCCTGGTAAAGTGTCAAGTCTTGAGTTGGAGATGGTGAGGGTATTCATAGGGTCAGCGGACTCTTTTGGTATTGTTTAGTCCTTCTCAGAATAATGAAAAGGAACCTTGTTTCGAGAGTGAATTATAGAAGTTAAAATAGGACTGTTTAAGATAAGATAAGATAAGATAAGATAAGATAAGATAAGATAAGATAATTCTTAACTCCTTTTCGTAGTCTAGTTGGAGAATGGATTGATGTGTCGTGTTTGGTAAGTCAGATGATTTTGGCTCTTTGGAACCATCGAAAGTTGACTCGGGACCTATAAGGAGTCATAGAAAATTGACTCTTGGGGGGTATGGAAAGGTGACCCACCCATAAGGGAACTATAGAAAGTCGGTCTAGGGAGGTCATAGAAAGTCGACCCACCCGTAAGGAACCATAGAAAGTTGGTTCGGGGTAAGTCACAGATCTGTGACTCAACCATACGGGATCATATAAAGTTGACACGAAAGGTCATAGAAAGTTGACCCTACTCTGTCCACTAGAGGAGATCACGGTTTATTTTAAGTCCTAGTAGTTGGTTGTCTTCTCTATGTTCTTGGTCCTCTCGGAATAGATTTAAGTATTCTTAAATCTTAAGAATACCTGAGAGACTCCTCCACCTACCTGTGTTCACCGGTGACGTCCATTGTTTCGAGGTTAAGGAGCGTCTCAAGTCACTTTCCTTACTTAAGGTGTGTCCCAACGAAGTGTATTCAGGTGTATACTAACGGTATTACCAGTTTATTTATCTCTACTACGTGTACCACTTCATACTCAAAAAACAACAACAACAACAAAACAAAATTGAAAGATGTGGAAATTACTAAAGGAGAAACAGAGTTGACCCAACGTTGTTAATAATAAACAAGATTGTGCAATTAAAAAAATAAATAAGTGATAAAATTTTTATTCCTTATCTCATTACGTCTCTAATAAACTTTTATATCCATATTCTTAATAGGACTATATCTTGAGAGTCGACAGATAGTTCTCTTCCCATTTCCGTAAGTTTTGCGAACAGTAGAGTATAGACTTTCGGGGTCCATTGTCACCCAACTTCCATAGTCTTACATCTCATGTCACAAGTTGATACTTTCCATACTTCCGACTCCTTTAGGTTATACCTTAAGACCTTTTCTAGTTTTACAGTAGATTACAGACAGAATAAGTCACTCACTATAGACTTATTACCTAACCGGTAATTCTTTTTTTTATTTTCTTCAATAATCCAACAACATTTTCGTTAACGTCAAAATCTGGTGCTTAAAATTTAGTAAGATTGATCCGAGTTTGTGTAGAAATAATTAATTTTATTTCTGGTAATGTTAGTTACGTAAAAACGGTTACTCTTATTCACAAATAAGGACATCACATTTTTAGGTAGGAAACCCTAAACTACTTGTGAACCTTTCGTAAAAGATGGAGGACGACTAACATCTACACGAAAGCGACGTTTTTCTACAGCTATACGAAATTCTACACTATCAGACAACCACTCTCCGTCAACTTATACCTCCTACTCCGTTTTAAAACGTCGGGTTAAACAAGTTGAAAACTTCGTAACCAACACTTTGTACACCAGTCCGTAGTAGTACCTCTTGACCCTGGTAAGACAACTGGTTACAACCTACGTCGGCAACGTCAAAAGTCGCGTAAAATAACTAAATGACTCGTATGAAGAGTCTACATTGCCCTGAGTCTTCCGACATTACCTATTTTGTCCGTCTTCTGGTGGTTTGTCATTGGTGTTAGAAAAAACCACGTTCAAAACGAAACCCTTCACGAAACCTCGAAGAACCAGGTTGGTGGCTCAACCAGTAACGGTCAACAGTATATTTTAGGTGAAAAGTAGTGTATAGAATTAGATAAACTCTTTGCCAAGTAACTACAACGTATCTTATTCTCTTCTACTGTGAAGTTTTCCTACTAAAAAATTTAAAATAAAAGTAAGTCAAGTACTCCGTGGGTGAGTAGTTCGAGAAAGTGGAAAGATTTAACGAAGTTTTCGGTTTAGTACCATGTTACCAACTACAACTCAAGAAGTCGTTGTAAAACACATCAATATTCCTCTATTCGAAAAAGATTAAATAATTATTACAAATAAGTTCCTATTAACGAAATGTCTTAAAACAACAAAAGACAGTTTGGAGTTGTATTAGTCCGTATCTATATGTGTATAAGGGAGGGAAAACTTCGAAGGAGGGTAGAGGGATGGTTAGGGTGGAGAGATCTAACTATTGTCTCAGGAACAAACTCAAAAGACTCGGCGTGTCGTTTAAGGATAACCGATAGATAAAGTGTATACCATTACATTTAAAGGTACAATGTAAAAGTTATGTAGAGTGGGAGAGGAGGGGAGAAGGGTACAGGTATTCAGATAGGAGATACGAACAAAGATATTTAAAAAGAACATTTAAAAAGGACATTTAAAAAGAAGTCATGGTAAAAAAGATCTAAGATGTGTGTATATCTACAATCTTATACTATAAATAGAAAGATAAAGACTGAATGATGTGAGACATATTATCCAAGATCCAAGTAGGTAGGGTAATCTTGACTGAGTTTCCACAAGAAAAAATACCAACTCAGTATCAGGTAACACATATACATGGTGACGAAGAAATAGGTAAGTATACAACTACCTGTAGATCCAACGAAGGTACAAGATCGATAACATTTATCACAATGTTACTTTTTACCTGTGTACACAGAATAAGTTAACACCAAAGGAGTCCCATATACGTATCCTCACCCTAACGTCGTAGTATACCACCAAAATAAGGATCAAAAATTCCTCAAAGGTATGGTAGAAGGTATCCCCAACATATTTAAATGTAAGGGTGTTTGTCACGTTCTCAGAAGGGAAAAGAGGTGTAGGAAAGGTAGTAAATAACAAACATCTGTAAAACTATCACCGGTAAGACTGACCACACTCCACTATAGAGTAACATGAAAACTGAACGTAAAGAGATGATTACTCGTTACAACTCGTAGAAAAGTGCACAAACAATCAGTAGACATACAGAAGAAACCCCTTTATAGACAAAATCCAGAAAAGGGGTGAAAAACTAACCTAACAAACAAAAAGACCGTAACTCAACATACTCGACGAATATACAAAACCTTTAATTAGGAAACAGTCAAAGTAATTGAGAATAAAAAAGGTTATAACTCCCAACAGAAAAGTGGAACGAATATCAAAGGAAAAGACACGTTTTTTAAAATCAAATTAGTCCAGGGTGAAAAAATGAAGACAAAAGTAAAGACAATGAGATCTTCCACCCAGTATCTTCTAGAACGAAACTAAATATAGTAGCTTACAAGACGGATACAAAAGGAGATTCTCAAAATATGAAAGACCAGAATGTAAATCCAGAAATCAGGTAAAACTCAAATAGAAACACATACCACAATCCTTCACAAAATTAAAGTAAGAAAATGTACATCGACAGGTCAAAAGAACGGGGGTGAATAACTTCTCCGACAGAAACGGGGTAACATATAAGAACGGAGGAAACAGTTTTTATTCCATGGGTACCCACGTATCCAAATAAAGACCCGAAAGATAGAGTAAGGAAACCAGATATAAAGACGAAAACATGGTCATAGTATGACAGAACTATTGACATCGAAACATCATATTAGACTTCGGTCCTTCCAACTAAGGTAGTCGAGGTAAGAAGAAAGAGTTCTGACGAAACCGATAAGTCCCAGAAAACATAAAGGTATACTTAACACTTTAAAAAACAAGATCAAGACAATTTTTCTTTACGGTAACTATTAAACTATCCCTAGTGTAAATTAGATTAAACGTCTAACAGAAACCATCATATAAATAAAAGTGTTATAGTTTAAAAGGATGGGTCCTCGTACCTTATAGAGAGATAGACAAATACAGTAGAAACTAAAGACAGTTATGACAGAATATTAAAACACACATGTTTAGAAAACAGAGTATTCCATTCAAATAAGGATGTATAAATTAAGAAAAACAAGGTTACGTTTTACCCTAACTAAGGAATTAAAATGAAAGACTTAAAGGTAACAATCTTATCTCTTTATGTTCACTAAAGACACATAACTAAAACATGGGACGTTGAAACGATTTAAGTGACTAATCGAGGTCATCAAAAGACAATTACAGAAATTCCAAAAGATACATGTCATAGAACAATAGACGTTTGTCACTCTCCAAATGAAGAAGAAAACGTGAAACCTAAGTAAAATATAGAAAAAGAAGAGACTATCGATGTCGATCCTGAAGACCTTGATACAACTTATTATGACCACTTTCACCTGTGGGAACAGAACAAGGACTAAAATCCCTTTACAAAAGTCAAAAAGTGGTAACTCTTATTATAAAGGATATCCGAATGGTATATTCCGAAAATGATACAACTCAATCCAAAGAAGATACGGGTGAAAACTTCTCAAAATTAGTATTTACCCGCGACTTAAAACAGTTTCCGAAAAAGATGTGGATAACGCTAATAGTATGCCTAAAATAGAAAGTCAAACAATTGTACCACATAGTGTAACTTACTGAACACATATAACTTCTGAGGAACGTAAGGACCCCATTTGGATTGAAGTGTAAAACTACACAACGACTTAAGACTAACGATTTTAAAACAACTCCTAAAAGTGTAGATAAAAATAGTCACTATAACCGGACATCAAAAGAAAACACACACAACAGAAACGGACCAAAACCATAGTCCCACTAACACCGGAGCACCTTACTCAAACCTTGACAGGGAAGGAGACTTTAAAAAACTTTCTCAAAATCTTCTTATCCGTAGTCTAGAAGAGATTTACAAACTACCGTAAGAGGACACTTCGGTAGACCAGGACCCGAAAACAAAAAAACCCTCTAAAAACTAGTGTCGAACATTAAACCAACAAGAATTAAAGATAAAAAAGGACTAAGTCAGAACCTTCTGACTTGAATAGATTCTTACTTAGGTAAAGAAGCTCCAAAAGGAAAAGTAACGGTATAACAACAAGTATTATTAGAGAATATTAGGAAGTATAAAGACGTAACAAAGAACATTGGAGAGCAAAAAGTAAAGATTAAAACAATTAAACTAAGAAGAGAGAAAAAAGAACTACTCGGACCGATTTCCAAACGGTTAAAACATATAGAAGAGTTTCTTGGTGAAAAATCAAAATTATTAGAAATGATAACAAAGAAAGTAAAGAAAAATTCAATAAATACAAGAGTAAAAATAATAAAGAAAGGAAGATGATTAAAAAACAACAACAAGAAGAAAAAGGGTCAACAAAATCCACAGTCCAATCCAACAGATAAGATACAAAAAGAACAAAGAACTCCATCCTAACTTAGCGAGATTATAAAGAAGAATCTTGACGAAATCGACGTAAGGTATCCAAAACACAACAACACAAGAGTAACAGTAAAGAAAGAACTTGAAAAAATTTTCAAAAAGAAAACTAAAGAAGTCATTGGACAACTAATAAATCTTTACATAACAAATTAGAGGTACAGAAATACAAAGATGTAAAAAGGGGGGAATCTTAACCATAGATCAGAGTATCACAACACCAGTCTCTTCTACGAACTCTGTTAAGTTTAACAGAATTTAAATGACACCAAATTAAACTCTGGCTTCTACACCAAATAGTACCTCTTACATGTTACACGTGAATTCTTTCACATAAGAAGACGTAAACCTACCTTACAGGACTTCTACAGTCACTCTAGGTAGAGTAGATTACACAGTAAATTCTGAACACAAAGGAATGATTAAAATACAAAACTACTAGACAGGTAACCACACTCACCCCACAATTTTAGAGATTGATAATAACACAGTGACAGTTAAAGAGGAAAGTACAGACAATCACAAATAGCTTCTTCCGTTACCGTGGGGTGAGGTCATGAGAACGGACCTTTTAGGGTACCCACCTCCTCGGACTATCCGACGTCAGGTACCCCAGCGACTCTCAGTCTGTGCTGACTCACTGAAGTGAAAGTGAAAAGTGAAAGTACGTAACCTCTTCCTTTACCGTTGGGTGAGGTCACAAGAACGGACCTCTTAGGGTCCCTGTCCCGTCGGACCACCCGACGTCAGATACCCCAATGTGTCTCATCCTGTGCTGACTTTACTGAATCGTCACAAATAGAATACAATACTCCACGAAGATCCAACCCACGGATCTATAAATGTTAACAATACAGAAAGAGAACGTAACTAGGGAAATAGTAATACGTCACAGGAAGGAATAGAGAACGTCAGAAATAAAATTCCAGATAAAACAGACGATACACCTAACGATGAGGACGAAAGAAAACGAAAGGTAAACATACCCTATATAAAAAGGTAGGAGACTTAAAGTCAGATATACATAGAAATCCAGACCCCACCCAAAGAACATCTGTCGTACATATACCTAGAACAAAACATCCGTAAGTCGGTCAGACACAGAAAACCAACCTCGTAAATTAGGTAAATGTAAATTTTATTAATAACTATATATACAAGGATAACGGTAAAAGAATTAACAAACCCCAACTAAAACATCTAGAAAAAAAGAAGAGAAATAAAGAACTGGTATATTCAGGGATTGTAAACAACATTTCGACCAAACCACCATCACTTAAGAAAATTGAAAACCAATAGACTTTGGAAAAAAATAAAGATGTATTTAAAACTTACTCTAGGAACGGTCCATCTGATTAGAACCAACATATAAAAGGGGAATGTAATGAAATTTATACAGGACCGTAAGGGAGACCGGACGTTTCAAAGATGACTTTCCAGTTGACAATTTGCTTACCCAAAGGGACCATACAATGAATAAGAAAAAGGGAACAACGAAAATTGTAAGAAAGAAACACAAATCGGAAACAATCAAGCTAATCATACACAGAACCGTACAAAGAGGAACCCAAATAGGACATACCCTGAGAAACGAGGCTAACCTGTACTAACTGACAAAGGAAAAGGTACAACCCCTTCAAAATTTGATATTAGAGAAGTTTTAAAAAGAGTGTCGGAAAGAAAAAGAGCAGAATAGGAACCTGGGAATATTGTGTTTACAATAACACAAACTGTAACAGGGCTTCCAGAGACTCTGATAGGAGTGAAGAAAAGTAAGAAAAATGAAGTAAGACGAGAAGTCTTCAATAACGGTGGTAAAATATGAGGTCGAGTGACTAAGTAAGAAGACGAAGTCTATAAAACCATAACTAAGAAAGACCTCATAAAAATTAAAGTCATTAACACAACAAACAGAGACACACAAATAAGAAATTAAGAAGATCTAGCAACAATTAACTAAGAACTAAAAAGATGTAAAACAAAAGTTCCCAAAACTAGTAGAAGTAATAGGAATCAGACTTATGAAAAAGTCCATCAAAAGGATAAAGGAGAAGTAAATAAACCTGAAGACACAAAGATTAAACAAGGAAGTAAACACATCACAAAGAGACGGAAAAGTAATAATAATAATAAAAAATTGAATAACACAAACTTAAGAGGAAAAGAGTCCCAAGTGCCAACTTAACAAAGAAGGAAAACCAAAAAGGGAGGATTCCAACCAGGTTACCAAACACATTAAAAGTATATCCCACTCTAAACACGGATCAAAAACAAACGAAAAGGAGACTAGTCGTTCCGACTCACTCCACCATTAGGACAGACGACTACTGACCCAAGCATAAAAACAAGACAAATAACAAGTCTACTCCGTAAGACGTGTCCCAAGACGACCACCCACCCACTACAGTCCAGAACATAAGTTCACCAAAAGGTACACACTCCAGAGTAATAAACTATGAGTTATCCCAATCAAGAGACCGTCAGATCCCAGAACCCTAGTTACGAGGGTCAGATTTCCGAGTCCCGAACTAGAGACCAGTCCTTGTTTCTAAGGTGTTCACCAAACAATACCGTAACTCACTCTAATTTTGTTTATGGCGTTTTACTCTTTTGTTTCTAATTGGGGTCTTTTTACCGTCAATGTTTTAGTCCGTTTGTTATGAATTTTATTACCTTACATGTGTATATGTATGTATTGGTATTTGTTTCAGTTTTGTCAGGTTGATTTTATTTCATGTCATCTAACTGAGCCGTTTGTTTCCTTTATTTTTTAATTTAAATGGTCAATTCTTGTTTTGAATGATTACGTGTTTGACCTTTCGTTTTGATTTCTTTCCACGGTTCACCCGTTATTTCGTTACTTTTATTTTGATCGTTTATACAACTCTCCCTTCCTTTCTTTCTGTCTTATATATACGTTTCAATTATTCTCCATCTGTTTTTATAAATATATGTAATTTCTAATTGATATTCCCCTTTTCTTGTCATCCTTTTCGTTACCTTGTTTACACCCTTTTTTTATTATAATCCAAAATTTTCAATTTTACTTTTTTCTTTTCCTTTTGAGGTGTCTTGACGTTTTCGGGTTACGTCTCCATACGACGACGACGTCAGTACAGGCTGAGACACACTGGAATACCTGACATCGGGTGGTCCGAGGCGGTAGGGACCCTAAGAGGTCCGTTCTTGTGACCTCACCCAACGGTAAAGGAAGAGGTTACGTATTTTCACTTTTAACTTTCACTTCAGAGAGTCAGCACAGACTGAGAATCGCTGGGGTACCTGACATCGGGTGGTCCGAGGAGGTAGGTACCCTAAAAGGTCGGTTCTCATGACCTCACCCCACGGTATCTAAATATTGTTGGTATCTTTTTACACTGACTCTTTTTTTATTTTTCGAGTTTTCGAATTAATCTAAAGTATCACGGTTATTTTGGCGGTTGATTTTGTCTCCCTCCCTTTTTCCCCCTGCCTTAGGTTTTCTTGGATGTCTTGAACTAAGTACAACTATATACCGTTTTGGTTATGTCATAACATTTCATTTTATTTTTTTATTATTTATTTATTTTAATTTAATTTTTTTCTTATTATTTACGAAAAGAACTGAGTAACGACAGTATCAAGAAAGGGAGCGACCCTCAGTGTCAGGTGGAGTGGAGGAATCCTACGGGAGAATTACTACATGACTAGAGACCTGGACGACATCTCCAACGAGTCTAAGATAAGACCAGGATGCGGAGACACAAGAACGGAGGTTACAGGTGTGGAGAGTCCTGATGACACGAAATAAAACACCCTCGAGAATTACAGGAAGATATACAAGGTATCTGTGTCTCAGACGAATCAACTAGTACACCTAAATTAGACGTCGAACATATCGACAATCCTTCCAAAACCCAGAAGAAGGAATCGGTGTGACGGGGACCAAAAGTTAACACCAAAATAAAGGTGTAGACGTGTACCCAAAAGGTGGACTCAAACGGGGACTACGACGAGACCTCCTGAACCCGAACGGAGACACTCCCGGTCCACATCTCCACCACGTCGACGAACCCAGAGTCCCCAAGACCGTCACGGTCCATGAGTCCCCCCAACCGTCGCTCCCGTCGCCCGTTATGTCACGAGATCTTCCTATACGATCTCGTATGGATTATACGAGGTAATAAGAACGGACGGTTTGGGGGAACTTTCTCTTCGGACTGTGTGGTGTCAGATGTACCAGTGTTTCTCAACCTGTACTGACTTCGCTAGGACGTGTATATCTGCGTTCTGCAAAAAAAACGGACACCGGTGAGACGGGGTCACTCTCAATTCACACTTCCACCGCGTCGACGAACCGAACGCCTTTGGGACCTCCGCGGTTCACATGTTCCTGTGTCTGACGGAGTCGGTGTCCTCAATACCGGGATAGTCTTAGAAAAAGACCCGGAGAACCACTAGTCTTCCGGAGAAACCGGTCAGAAAGAGACATCGAAGTAGGTAAATCCGTGAATCTCCCGAGGGAAAGGACCCCAAGAAGAGACAACAAACCACGTAGTCCGTGTACCTCCCCGGGGAAACCGACCCCGGAAGGAGACATCTAACCGTGTAGTCCGTGAAGTTCCCCGTGGGACCCACCCCAGGATGAGACATCAATCCGTGTGTAGTCAGTGAATTTCTTCATGGGACACACACCAGGATGAGACATAAAGTCACGTAGTCCGTAAACAAACCGGTCGGAAAGATAATAAGTCGACGACTACGACCGTACACCCCTTTCTCTCCGAGGTCACCACCGAGGTGGAGAATGCACACTGAGTTGTCATAGTGGAACGAAGGTACCGACGGGCCGAAAGGTGGTTTCCGTAAAAGGTGGTGTTAGAGGAGGAAGTGTAGGGGAGGTAACCAGAGAGGTGTCAGTTGTCGTCGGGAGTTGACCCCTAACGGTGTGTTAGGGATATGAGGTCGAGGGTCGGTGACGTGGAAGATCCCCTGGGTACAGGGACGGACCCTATGTATACCGACACCGTTCCTGATAGACTAAGACTAAGGTAAATCCGACGGTGTCTAGTCGACAAAGTGAGAGTCGGATTTTGTTAACGGGACTACACCCCTAGCCTAGGAACGAAGTCAAGGGCGTGGGAGGTTCCCGTCCAGGTCAGGATGAATGTCAGGAAAAGGGGGAGATCAAGGAAGTAGGATGGCTCGAAACGCACCAAGATATATAAGAAAAGGTGACCCGTCCATGAGGACAGACGAGAGTCGACCACGAAACGTACGTGAAGACACAGACTTCCCCATAAGGACTACATAGACACCTCTCTCTACATGAGGTGTAGGTGAATAAGGAGGTGGTAGAACAAGAGACTCCCACTCGAAATTACTAGGAGAATCAACCGGTAACAGTTGAAGGTTACCGGTCAGTAACGTAAGGAGTAAAAGTTCCGAGAACAGAGGAAACGTTTTGAAGAATTTAGTGGTGACGAGAAATGTAAGTAATCGTTAAGGAACTGGTTTACTTAACAACTACAAGACTCAACAGAGTCGACGAAGTGTTGGGTAAGACTTGAGTTTATTCGTTTATCGAGTTTAAACGGAAAACAGATTTTAATAAAGACAGTAGATTTTATTTATATTCTATTTGTCGTTCATTATTCAGTAACCACTGAGTTTACCATTTTATAGACGGACCTTCCATCCTCTGGGGCCAAACTAGAGACCCAACCCTTCTGTAGGACATTTTACTTTACTGATGGTTGAAGTCATAAGAAAGGAACTCTTAAGGTACCTTAAGACCGATCGATGTCAAGTACTCCAGCACTTCTTAACATGTCCTGACTCACTGATTGTATGAAAGTCATCCAGTAATCGTTTTTATGTGTTTCACTCTTTATCACTCGACAATTTAAACCCCGTTTTATTCTTGACATCGGATCCTTTGACATCATCTTTCGTGTCGTAACCTTTCTTCTGTTCGTCGTGAGCTTCTACGTATTGTCGTCCCAAATAAGTCGTGACCACTCCCGAGTCACCTTAGAAGAGGTTTTCGACTCGCGGGTCCGAAACCAGACACATAGAAAACATGTGGTACTTGAAGGACGAGTTTGTCGAGTCTAGGGAGGGAAGTCGTCCATCGGGTTCAAGGGCGCCAACATTCCTACATTACTCATTGCTTCTAGTCTTTGGACCTTCGTCACTAACTACCCGTCATCGACAATTGTGTTTTATTTCCTTCCCATTCGTTTTCCAACAATCAAATTAAACCCTCAAAAATAGAGTGAAGATAGATTAAAGGTTGAGAACTACAAATCCCACGTAGACGTCGGAAGTCTCTTGGAGTAGAAGACCTTCAAAGGTCATAGGGAAATTTTCGTTGTGGACCCATCGGTAAGAGGTAAACTGCAGACAGAGATACTTGGGACAATGTTAAGACTAATCCTCCCTATACTCCGTCCTTTATTCGTCTGTAGGTCACTCATACTGATACTGGTAGGGTTAGTAACAGAATTTGGGGGATCGGTTCTCTTGGTAAGAGGTTTCTCCAGTAGACATAGGATAGGGAAGGTCCAGACTTTGTCTTGTACCCTTTAGAAGGACTATAAAAATCGATACAGACAGTGTCGAAAAAGTAATAGTAGATAAACCTATGTTGTCGGTCAAACCAACTTAAAGGGTGTTTGAGGAGGAAGGAGACGATCCTCCATCAGATCACGATTGGCTAAAACTATCTACCGTCGGGAGTAGACCCTAATAACAGTACGGTTTTCAAAGTCAAAGTAATCAACATAAGAGTTCATGGTGGACGTCAACATAATAAGTCAAATCGTACAATTACCTCTAGGACATATGAGTTGAGGGTAGAACACGGGTACACCGGTCTGGCATTGTAACCTAATAGACAACCTCCCCCGTGAGTAGAAACGGAGTCAAAACAAAAGGGAAATCAAACTCTCTAGTAAAAAGAGATACAGATTCCAACAACATCTAACCCTGTAGGTCACACAGAGGAACACTCGGTCCATTCTCCTTTTTTGGACCGACTTAATAACAATACTATGTCCAGGGAAGGGTAGACCTACCCTCGGTACTCATCCAGGAAGAGGGTGTTTAGGTTTTTTCGGGGAGACCCCGGACGGTATTCAGACTTAAACACCTTAATTCTACCAAGGTTATACCCGATTACGGACCCTAACGTTCTTTCCCCAATTATAGTCCAACTAAAGGACATGTCAAGACGTGATCTTAGGACTCCCACCTCAACTTACCTTCGTTCACACTAAAGGTAAGGGAGGAAAACTCCTTCGGGTTACGGTCTAACCCCGGGGACCGGTGGTGTTTTTCGAGAATGACTATAGTAATATCTAGTCCCGAGAAGACGTAAAATAGAGAGGTCGGGTCCATATTAAATAGGTAAGAGTCGAATCTGTAATAAACGGATGACAGAGGTACCCGTCCCAGGTTGATACTTATCCTGGGAGACAAACGGACGATTAAAAATCTAAGGTAACCTTATCGTCTTTCCATAGGGTAGGTCATGGTAAGACCCCGGTACTAAGTGAGTAGTCCCGGAGAGGGGTTTGGGTCGTCGATCACTGTAAATTAATGATCCGGTGGAGAAGCCGATCTACCAATTCTGCAAATAAAGGTTATCACCCGTAAAGATTCAAAAAAATTAAAAAAAAAAATTAAAGGATTCTAAAATAAATAAATAAATAAAAAATAAAATGAAGTGTTATAACATAATCAAAACGGTATGTAGTTGTACATAGACAGTGTCCATATGTTCACAAGGGGTAGGACTTTGGGGGAGGGAGGAGAGAGGGGCATGGTAGGGAGACCCAGCAGAGTCACGTGGTCGGGGTTCGTAGGTCATAGTACGTTTAAATAAAGTTTAACTTACTATTAACGAAATACTATAATGGGTATATATATGTATACATGGGAGAGAGAACTTTGAGGAAAAGTGGAGGGTGGGAAAGGGTGGGACGATCTAACAATGTTTCGGGGTCAAACACAAGGGACTCCGTATATTTTTTTCAAGGTAACCGATAGATAAAATGTGTACCATCACATATACGAAGATACGCGGAGAGAGGTAAGTAGAGTAGAAGAGGAAGGAGGAGGACGGGGACGAGTACAGGTATTCAGACAAGAGATACAGACACTGATCTAAATAAATCAAAATTTAGAAATAAAGAAGTCTACGTAACCCAGAATTAACGTTGTACATCTTAGAAGCAGTGTAAGATGTCCTAGAAAGTAACGTCGTATGGTTCTGAGATATCAACACCTTACACTCCAGTCGTCGACGTTGTACACCCGAGGTCTCGTTTTCCGAAGTCATCGACACCGTGTTCCCGAGAAATCAACACAACACATCCGAATCAACGAGACGCCGTACACCCTAGAAGCAAGGGAAAGGTCCCTAATTTGAACGTAGGGGACGTAACGTACAGCCTAAGAAATGGTGAACTGGTGGTTCCTTCTTGGGAACGTTGAAATTTAAAATTTCAACATGATTTATTCAATTTACTACTTTCATATGGATCCAGTAATTCATGACTTCCCAATTACGTCGGTGTTATCCCTTTCACCTCTACACGACGAATGTTTGTTCTACAAGAAGGTTCCTCTGTCTGTATCGGAACTCTGGGAACGATTGTTCCCTTGGAAAGGAAGAACACTATTCCCGAGACCTGTCTGAAACATCATCTGTCCCTAAAGTGAGGGGAAACGACATGTTATTGTACATACGTGGACGTGACATGACTTTTCCGAATAAGTATGTTAGACCTTAAGACGGATCCCCCGGAAATATTATTATTTGTCGTTAATCAAACGGGTCAACAAGGAGACCGGTCTCACCACAGGACAGAGAACATACAAAATACAGTAAAGTGAGCATTAGTGGTCATTAGATGTCTCATGGATCCGGTAAGGGATTATTTTATTCTATGAATTTGTAATCAACTACTAATAACCGAAAGAAAATGTCTCCTTGATTCGGTTTATAAACCATGGTGTAATTATATAAAAGATATTTTTCTCGTGTCAAGAAACCTTTAATAACGACCATAAATACAAACGGTTGAATGTCTTACTTTTACATTTACTGTCAAGTATTAACGGATCAAGAATCAGAAGTGATCTTTCATTTCAAAATTGTCAACACCTAAGATTGAATTTATACATTAATTTCGATGATCTTTATTATTTACTTTGTAAAGTCATATATATCATCGTTTTATCCTTCACACAAAAGTTATTTTCCTCCATACTCCTTACGTCAACGTAAAACAATTCCCTTTTCTTTGGACTTATAAGTGATCTTCCAGGCCACGACTTCGACTTCGGGGTTGTAGGGTGGGTGGGTGGGTTGCACTGCTCTGTCAAGTGGTCTTTTCTGGGACTACGACCCTTTCTGACTTCCTTCCTCTTCCCCCACTGTCTCCTACTCTACCGACCTACCGTGGTGGTTGAGTTACCTGTGCTCGGGCTTGTTTGAGACCCTCTGTCACTTTCTGTTCTTCCAGACCACGTGACGTCAAGTACCACAACGTCTCATTCTGTGCTGGACCACTGGGTTGTTATTTCTCTTTTATTTCATTAAAAACAGAACCTCGACCAACAAAGACCCATCCCTTTTTTTTTATTCCCTGTTCCGAAGGGACCACCAACTCACCAGTTCTTAGACGGGACGTTATGACCTCTGAACCCAAACTAGGGACCAGACCCTTCTAGGGTGAACGACGTCTCGTTGGCTCGACACGTGGTGATTGAATAGAAACTCTCTCCGAGTTTCGACTATCATACCAGGTCACCCAGTGTCGAAACCTTGACTACGGTTACTCAGACCGAACCAATGAACCCGGAAATTGGTAAACTGGTGGAGAACCTGGTGAAGAAAGGATCGGACCAGGACTGGTGGAGGGAGGGGAGGCGGGGGTCGGGGAACGTAGACTGTAGGGTTTTACTCAGACAGTTCAGGTCGTCCAGTAGACAGAATCCCACGGTATCGTGTAATCCGGTAAGTATGGTACCCGAGATTAAAAAGGGAAGACCATTACAAAGGGAATGGATCACGTACCCCTTCGACTTCATATTGTACGTCGGTCAACTATACATATCATTCATTTAGGAGTCTAGGTAAAAGGGAGTACCATCTTTATGAAGTACGTAAGTCTTGTTAGTAGGATTGAGAGCCCACTCTTCCCCTAAAATATTGAATTGTCTTAATATTCCGTTTTTATGTGACAAAAATGTAAATTCGACTAGTGTCGTCCTTCTCTGAGGTTTTTTGTTCTTGATACTTTTTCATCTGTTTCGTCTCCCTCTAAAAACCTATGTTCAGTTGAGGTCCCCTCTGTCTCTCATTTCGGGATAAGGTTTATTCTACTCATCCCCTCAGGGTCAGGTCAATGATTGGTTATGTAAACGGAAAACAGCCAGAACAAACAAGGAGTTCGAAGTCGGTACGTAACTGACTGGTCAAAGGTCACACCGGTCTCGTCTCGAAACTCCACCAACGAAGGAAGAAGTGTTTCAGTTCGTGTCCCCAAGGAGACCTGACTTCCGGTAAAGGGTATAAAGAGTCGATAACCAACCGGAACGTCCAAACTGAGACCTCATTACCTAGGTTCACAGATAAGGACGGTGGAACTCTCGTCATCCCCATCAAGTCTAATGTCTTATTCCGGGAAAAGTGTACCCAAAATTTCCGAGAAAAAAGGTTGTAAAATAGGGATGGGTAAATGGACCAATCACCCCTACATGACAATACAGATGTCTATACCCATAAGATAGTTGACGGGTAAATTCATAGACTCTCTAACACACAGGATTGGGAACATCGACGGATACATTCACGATCAAAGGGTCAAGAGACCACAGAGGGAAGTTCAACTGATCGTCCCCACCAGCAAGTATGTCCTAAAGTTTCCCACTTTTGGGATAGGGACGGGTGCCACTTGTGGAATGGAAATTCACCCGGTGTCCATTGTACAGATGGGTTCTATTCGACCAGAAGAGTATATCAAAACGATCCCAAACAAACTCCCAAGTTAAGTTCTCAAGGTGAAAGGGACTCGAGACCCCTGTCATCCGTCATACGTTAAAGATGGTCTGGAAGTTTCGGGAACGGTGGACAACATGACAGAACCGATGTTTACGGTCAGGTAACAGGCTGGAACACCAGTCTCCATAAGGCATAGACCCTTGTTACAGAAAGTCCTGACGGGAAAAGAATCTATGGACCATGGGTCGAAGGTGATTGTTTTTCTCCTCCCTGAAACAAGGAAGATCCGTAGTTCGGACACAACGTGACCGGTCGTCTTCAAGTAACCACATAATGTTGTCCTGTGTCAGATTCACAGGACAGGTCCTTTAAATGGGTTCAAACACCAGTTTCGAGGTGACTTCTCTCATCTCCTCAAGAACTTGGGGAATCCTTCAGAACAGGTTCACTCGACAAGGAACAAAGGGTACACACCTAAAAGGGTAAGTTTCCGTTTATCACCAACTGACTGACCATGTTGGGTCTCAGTCTTCTTCTGTAGAAAGTTCAGGTTCGTTCATTCGGTAAACCGACACCTTCCGTAGTCAGGATCATTCGACATACCTAATCCGTGACGATCTACGTCTCATTAGCAACGGAGTAAATGTCGGGAATTCGGGACTTGACCTACCATCAGTAACCAGGGACCGAAGAAGCGCCCATCACTACTCCAAAAGGTCCCACTGACCGTAAAGGAGTCTTCAAGTAAAACCTCATCAGACAGATTTACTCGGACCTAAGGGTCAACCCGGAGGGTCCCTTAGTCCATGACAGTATTAAAATGTTCGACTTGAGGGTCAAAGTCTAGTTAGTCCTACCCTCGTACCGCAAAACGGTCTGGGTCTCCTAAAAGGAACCGGATTTGATCACCCAAGGGCCAGAGATTAAATCCTCCTTACCAGGGAATAGGACCTTACCTCCTTATGTCTGTAGAAAGAAGAAGAGAGGTATGTTGCTCTCAGTATTAGTTCCTCTTACCGCCAGGACGGTCGAAATCGAGCAGGTAGTCGTCTTTTCTTTAAGTCCAGGGGTAGAACCGTTCGTCCAGTGAAGGATAGTTTCCCTGTCCCGTCAGTCCGTCCATCTCCTTAGGTACGTGATGGAGTACGGGGAGTTGGGTTTCAGTCGTAACAGTTCCTGATGTTTTACCAGACCCCGAGAGTCACGGACACCGGGACTACTACCATCAAAGAAAAGGGTTCTCCCCTCGATAAACAACCCACTGGTGACTTACGAGTCCCGGACACAGGTGGTATTTCGGGTAACCTACCGGGGCATGAACTTAAGGCTGGTACCCGAGAGTCTCCGGGTCAAACTCTCTTGAACCAGGGGAGGTCAACCTAAGACAATGTCAATCGTACTAGTCTAATCGTGTGACCCACCGAACCCTACTATAGTCGAGTCACCCAGACGACGAAACCAAAAGAAGAGTCCCTCTGACCTTGTGATTAAAAAGGTCACAGGAGAAAGGAACGTTTTCCGTGTGAGTAGTACCGACTCCCCTTAAGAGGAAAAGTCTAGACCCGGGGAACGGAATGATCCTGACGTACAAAACTCTTCCGTCGACGGTTCTCACACCGAAAAACGAAGTAGGGGAAAAGACGAAGAACCGTACGACAAACTAGAACTAACTGTTTCTGAAATAACCAATAAAGATCGTAAAAATGGACGTTTGGGAAGATTGAAGATATTAAAGAAACCTACAGACTAACCCGGACAGGATGTTTCCGACGTAAATAGTAGGTAACTAAAAAGTCCTCGAGGTCCTAGTTTTCTCCACTTCTGGACCTTCCGGAGTGTGTCGAAAAGTATCTTTGACCGACCCCAAAGTAGACCAAAAACATCGTGGAGTCACCAGAATCGGTACAATCATCCGAAGAATCGGGACCGAAAATGGGGAACATTCTCCCGGACAACTATGGATAGGTTGACCAAAGAAGGGGGAAACCATGACCTCAGGTCACGCCGAGAAAGAAGTCCTTCAAGAGGACTTGGTTCAAGAGACGTAGATTAACTGGGGGACCCCGTAACCGGACCTCGTTAAAAATTCGGAGACAGGACTGAGTAAAAGTTAGGAGACATAACTTATCCCACTCTTCTTCGATGGATGGGTCACCGTCAGATGGGTCCACCTCGTCACCCAGACCTTCTACTTAAGATTCTCTAGTTGATCGCGAACCCCGAAAAGTCTCATACTCCCCCACACTACAAAGGTCAATTCCTCTAGTCAGTACCTCTTTCCGACCATCATTTTTTACCCAAGGGGAAGAACATCCTCGGGTAACCGTCGTTGTGACACCGAGAACTCAGAAAGTATTCGTATAAACACCACGAGTCCGTTGACGAGGGATTCGGTTGACCTCCGTAGTCAAGACCCTACCGACCGGCACCCCCGTGTTGTCGAAGTCCTCGTAGTCCTCCTCCTTCACTTTACCTTCCGTCACCTGTCATGCCATTTACACCTAGACGGCGATAGTCATCTTCTCAGTACCCCTATATTCCATCCTCGAAACCTCCGTAAAGAAGTCGGAGTGGGACCTTCTATCCACCAAGGAAGAGAACCACACTCCGGAAAAGGAAGTGAACTCGATGATCCTGGAATGTGACAGGGACTGAACACCCTTTCTTAGTTTGGGTTTCCCTAGAATTGACCCTTTAAAGGTTTGTAACTAACTATGTACTCTTACACCCACCGGCCCCAGAGGGTAATATTGAGACGTGACAAGTTTGTTACCCGTAAAGATTCAAAGGAAGACTCCCGGTAGACAGGGGCTTCCTCCCGGTGAGGTCCCATGTTTCTTACACGTCGAAAAGTCCTGAGTTAAAATGTGGTATTAGAGGTCTTTTAGGAAAGAATTTTAAGAATTGGTATGTGAGACTCTGTCACCTGAATCTTCAGGTTAACGGGTAATACACTTTCAAAGGTGGGACTCCGTCACAGTGTGTTACTTTGTTTCCCTCCGTGAGTGACGGACCGACGAAGGAAATACCTCTAAATCTGTGGAGAATCGTAACCGACCAGTCATGTTTGACGTCTGGTTCTGTCTGAGGGTCCCTCCCTAATTTAGGGGATCTCCGACCACGACGGAACTCGGTATACTCCAACAGTGTCTTGACGTCCAATCCTGGGTAAGTTTGCAGTTTCAGACTTCTACCACCTCGTACCCGAGAGTGACAAGTCAGTGAGAAAGTGTGTGTGTGGTCTTAGCTGTCTGGTGGACTCTCTTGTTTGGGATAAGACTCACTGAGAGGTCAGTGACCCTCCACTAGTCCGAGGGGAAGGTAGTATACCGTCCAAGACTGAACGCGTCTACAGAGACCCCGTGAGTGGGGTCTCACTCAGAACACAGGACGAAGACGAGAGGACTCAGGTAAGTCCTTCGGTGTACCCGACTCCGGTCACGTCGAGCTCACTCTCAACCCTAGGTCGTTTACCGGTCCACTGTGGATAGACAGTGGTACGGTCACCGGTGTTGAAACAGACCATGAGACTGTTACCATCGTGTTCCCCGATCGAGCCAACAACTGAACAGCTGAAAGACCGGTTATGTGGTCTTTCGTCCCACACCCTTTCTCTGTTCACCGTAAGTTTCTAAATCCTGTTGTCCCAAATAAGTCGTGGTCATGTCCGAGTCCCCTCAACGGAGGTTTCCGACTCACGGGACCGAAACAAGACCCATAGAAAATATATGGTATTTGAGGGGTGAGTTTGTCGAGTCTAGGGAGGGGAGGGGTCCATCGAGTTCAAGGAGTCAACATTCTTGTTGGTTCTAGTGTCTGTGTCTTCGTCATTAACTACTCGTCTTCGACAATTGTGTTCTGTTTCCTTCCCTTTCGTTTTCCAGTAACAATTAACCCCCGAAACTAGAGTGAGAATGGAGTTTTGTCGTGGAGTCTATTAAGACACTTTGACGAAGTTTTTCCATCACCGTCTTCCAGTTATATACACTAAAACCACTTCCCTCTTAAGTGTGTTAGTTCGTGAATAGAATGTTTTCCAAAAGACGATCAGTACTCCTCAACTACAGTGATACTCCCCTAAATCACGAAAAGATCTCTACTCCCCTCTATGTTTCTAACCCTAGTACTTCAGTCAAGGACTTTTATAGATTGATAGATTTCTAGGTAAGGTGGTTAAAAAGACCTCCTGTTTCATGGAATAAGAGTTGGGACTTCAGGGAAGTCCCGTATAGTGTCCAGTTGTCGACGTCTCCATCTACCGTTCACGGGAACCGTTCATGGTTAAACATCAACTGTAGGTGATTCGGGGAGTTGTAGAATTAGTGTTAAAAAGATTTAAGGATCGGACTATTAAAGTTATAAGGACAGTATACACTTAGAACAGGACTACAAACAAGACAGACAGAAAACTTTGAGACACACACACACGAAGAATTCGTACAGAACTTCAAAAAAAAAGAACTATTGACCTACATTATATGACCCACTTTCTTTGACTATATTAACCGGAAATAATCATTACACCACTATTCCACGTCCCCCTCCCCTTAACAAGATATAGAACACTCATCGAGAGTCAGAAATCACTCGACACTTGACACTTTAAAAGTGTGTATGAGGAGTAAGAACAAGAACCAAGAGAGGGGGAGTGTAGGGAGAAACTACCTTGTTCTCTCAATCTCCCTGACCTCAACCCAATAAAAGAAAGGGAATCAAGACACTCCGAGACTATTTCGAAGTTGTTCAATCCGAGACCAAATTATCAAAGAGAATTTCCGTCCTTAAATCTTGTCTAATGAGACCAAATAAAGTCTTACCAAGGTGAGGGGGAGGGAAAGGTCTTTGTGTTTCCCTAAAAATAGGTCATAAGTGACACTCTTGGACGAGTTCATGGATCTCCATTTTGTTGTCTTCACACCTTCGGAGGTTACTGTCTATTAGACTTCAAAATACAGAGTCTGAAGACGTACGATTCGAATGTCGTCTCACAGTCAATATCGATAAAGGGACGGTTCCACTACCAAGGACACCTCTAAATTACGAAACCAATTCAGTGGTAAGAAGATTAACTGGACAAACAGGGATTGAACGTCTTGACACCAAATGGGTACTGAGTCGGAGAGATACCCAAACGATCTTTAACAAAAAAAAAAAAAAAAATCAAACAAATCCCAAAATGAACAATCACATTGTACCGTTACAGGTAGAAGAATGTGTGATCCAACCTTTGACTTTCAAAGTCTGTGTAAAATTCTCATCATTATACATATGTAAAAAGAAGTTTTAAAATTCATTAGTTAGAGAGGAAAACGTCGAGTCAAGTCACGAGTCAACACAGGTTAAGAAACGGTGGGATACCTGACGTCATACGTCCGAAAGGACAGGTAGTGGTTTAGACCTCAAACGAGTTTGGGTACAGGTAACTCAGTCACTACGGTAGGTTGGTTGAATAGGAGAAAGTAGGGGAAGATAAGGACGGAAGTTAGAAAGGGTCGTAGTCCCAAAAAAAAGTTACTCAGTCAAGAAGGGACTACGAAAAGACCTTAATGTTTGAAAAAGAGTTTAAGAGAACGAAAAAGATACTAGGTCACCTAACAACCGTTAAACTAGAGTCTAAGGAGACGGAAAGGATTTAGGTCGAACTTGTAGACCTTTAAGAGACAAACGTATGACAAATTCTTATTGAACCTCTTAAAACTCGTAATGAAACGATAGTACACTCTACTCACGCTAACACGTCATCAAACTTGTAAGAAACCGTAACGGAAAGAAACCCTAACCTTACTTTTGACTGGAAAGGAACAGACCACCGGTGACGACTCAAAAGGTTGAAACGACTGTATAACTCACGTCGTGAAAATGTCGTATGAGGAAATCCTAAACTTTATTAAGTCGACCTTAAGGTAGTGGATCTGATCGAAACAAGTATCACTACGAAGGATTCCGGGTGAACTGAAACACAAGGTCCTGTAAACCGTGATCCACTCACTAGTGTGGTAGTACCAATAGACCCCGTACTTCTATAAAAAACATGCCAAGAAGACACATAAGAACTGTGGAGAAGAATTATAAAAGACGAAGACAATCCAGATATAACAAAGACAGGAAATAAAACGGATAGAAACGTAATTTACAAGAGAATCATAGAGATTTAAACTACTCTAGAAGTTCTTTAAAGATTAGAAAGAGTAAGATAACGAAAGGAGATAAGAAACGTAATTAATCACACCTTCCGAAAGGATAGAAAGGACGATAAGAAACCTTGAGACATAAGTCTACCTATATAGAAAGGAAAAGAGGAAACGGAAAGTGAAGTGAAGAAAAGAGTTGATAAACATTCCGGTGGAGTCTGTTGGTGAAACGGAAAAACGTAAAGAAAAGGACCCCCACCAAAACTAGTGGTGAAGGACATGTTACAATGTTTGGAGATAGGTATCAAGAAATCCTTGAGTTAGATAGTCTAGATTACGGAACTTGGATAGAGAGTGAAGGTGACATATTAGCATTCCCTAAACTAAATCCAGTATGGACTTACCAGATCACCAAAAGGGGTAAAAGAAGTTAAACTCGGATATAAACCGTTATTCCTCAAGTACTAGACTCGGTGTCAAGAGAGGGACAGAACAAAAACGACTGACATATCAAAGAGGTAGAAACCGACGTTTTCGATATGACTAAAACAATAACTGGCAGACCACTACAGGTACACATCTCAGAAGAGAACACACCAACCTTCTCCCACAAACGATACTAGTGACACAAAAAGAACCGTTTTGAGACAATGGGGAACGGGACGAAGTAAAACATGATATTCCTGTTTGAACGGACAATGAGGTCCATAGAGGACTGAAGGATGAAAACGTAAGGTCAGGAGATACAACTTTTCCTGTAGAAAAAAGATCACAATCAAGATCTTCCATAAAATCCAGAAGTCTCTTGGTAAGTTGAAGTCGAAGAAGTCCTAATGACCGACCCCGTATCTGAACCTAATGACACTATAACTTACTGAACGGAACCTTTGTTTGTCTCCAGTAAGACAACAAAAACTCTAACGTAGGTTCATGACGTGAAGTCTGAGAAAACAACTGATACTCCAGATGAGGTAAAGAAAACTGCCTAAGAACGGGTCTCATCATCTATATTACTAGTAGACTTAGTTTAAGTGGGTAAGACCAGGTAAAATCAAGCGACTAAGAATTTTACAACTACGAGTGAGAACGGTAGAGGACAAACTGGTGAAAGTCAAATGGAACTAAGTACCTGGATTGTAAGGTCCAAGGATTCGTTATAACAAGAAATCTCGCAACCTGATACGAAAGTAGTGGTCAATGTAGGTATCGACCCGTTACAAAAAGAAACCGAGTCAGAGAAGTAAGAAAGACCTCGATAAAGAGGTGAGAAGAGGCCATCATATAACCTGTGGCTATCGGGACCCCTCAAGAAGAAAAGTCACAGTATAAGAAAACAGAAAAGTATGATAAGTACCCCAAGAGTTCCGTTCTTATGACTTCACCAAATGGTAAGGGAAGAAATCACCTGGGGAAAAAAAGTCTTGAGAGGTGGTACTGGGTAGGTAGAATCCAACCGGGATGTGTCGTACCGAGTCTCAAAGTAACTTAATCTATTCCGACACTAGGTACACTAGTCAAACCGATCAAAAGACACTAACACCAAAAGTAAGACACACTGGAGACTCCCTATTTCTACTCCACACACCTTTGAGAGACTACTCTCCCTGACCGACACCCTCTTAGACCCAAAACAAAACTACCAGTACGAGTCATGTAGAAATTAGGTTAAAAGACAACTAGTTACCTCGACACCAGGGAGGGACGTAAAACCGGACTCCGGTTTGATAGTATCTCAGTTACCACCATTACCTCTGGAGGAAGTTTTCCTGAATACTGTCACGATAAAATAAGTTACGAGGACTGAGACGATGTCCGGTGAGAGTTGGGTACGGAGGTGACCTCTGAGGACCTGTGAGTGTCCATTCAGACCCAGTCAGATAAAACTCAGTGACGAGGAAAGAGAACACAGAACCACGAGTGTTCCAAGGCAAACACGGGAGGTTCTCAGACATAGGGGTCAGGACACCTTCAAGAGATTAGTTTAGGGTGGCCGGTGGTTTCAGTGTAAGGAACCCCGAAGAGTCGGGAAACGACCTAGAAGTCCAACCCTTTAGACAACACCAGAATATTGAAAGTATTGTCACACTCTTGAAGAAACCATATTAACAAAAGGTCAAACACCCAACAGATGAGCCACCGAGACCCCACCCCGATTACTGCCGGAGGAGGTTTCCTAGAGACGGTGTACCACACGGAGAGTCCACACGACCTCGGTCTCAAGGACAGGGACACCGTCCGGTGAAAACTGGGTACGAAGGTGTCCTCTGTACATTTGTAAGTTTCCGTCGAGACGGAATGGGGACACCCTAGAGACCCAGGACTACGTGCTTTCTGATAAACTCGGGATCACCTATAGCCCAAAAGTAAGATTTTCGTTAAAGTGGGGTGGGGGTGGTAGAACAACCCCGAATAGGAAACCGGAACCTGTACCCCATAGAAAATAAACACCATAGGTTGTAAGAGGACAGCTACCAAGAAGTCGTCCCTGAACGTTAAAACCTCAAGAATGTCTTCTACTCGTGTGTAGGAAGATGAAACGATAGAGCCTGAAACGACGATATATATAAATTTGACTTATTAGACAAAATTTAAAGACATGATCGAATGTCTAGTAGAAAATTAAAATATGTCTCCATATTAAATGTGTGAATTTTAGGACTCTAGAATGTACAAGAGAAAACTACTTAACATTGTAAAAATAAGTGGGTACATTGGGTATGGGTATTCGGTTTTTTATACAGGTGAGGAGTATTTCAAAGGGACACAGGGGACGTCCATTAAAAGGGTTGGGATTTTCGTTGTTATAAATATACATAAATATTTCTTCATACTTACTTTCGATTACTTTCACGATCAACGAGTCAGTACAGAGTGAGAACGCTGGGGTAGTGGGTGGTCCAAGGAAAGACAGGTACCTTTAGAGGTCTGTTCTTATGACCTCAACCATTGGTAAGGGAAGAGGTCCCCTCATATACATTATAAATAACTCCATAATCAAAACGGAGAAGTACCTTTAGTAGATTTACACTACCAAATTATGTACGTATATCTTTGACCAAAATAATAGTTCTGTGAGTATTCTATTAGTTAAAAACGACGACTCATAATAAGTTAACATAGTGTTAAATGAATAGAGATATTTGTTTAAATAAGTGAATAATTACTTGGAAACCAAAGATTTCTTTGGGTATTATTACCCATTCCGTTGGTACTGATACGGATATGTCCAGAAAAACACCTATTCGAGTCAATTCAAGTCAACGAGTCAACACAGGTTGAGAAACGTTTTGGTACCTGACGTCTTTCGGTCCGGAGGGACAGGTAGTGGTTGAGGGCCTCAAACGGATTTGTGTACGGGCAGCTCAGTCACCCCGGTAGGTTGGTACAGTAGGGGAGAGGAGGGAGGAAGTTAGAAAGGTTCGTGGTCCCAGAAAAGTTTACTCAGTCAAAAAGCGTAGTCCATCGGTTTCATATACAAAAGTAAATAAATTTATAGGTGTTTATTACAATGAGTAGGGTCCCCTCATAGATCGATAGAAAGAAAGAGGAGTATTAGAAAAAACTTTGGTAGAGAACTCATTGAAGACAAGTAAGACGAAGATTTCAAAAAGAGGTGATACCTTATCAGGAAGACTCACACAGAAACGATGGAACTTAACTAACTTCTGTCATAGTAATAATAAATAAACCATTACGGTAAGAAATTGGAGGTGTATCGTTGGTCGTGTCACGATCTGTAGTAGTCTCCACTTTACATGTATTTTAAAATTTTAGTATCTGATAAGCTATATTTCCCCTGTAATAGAACAGTTACTAAACGAAATGTCGATGACATTTCATAAGTCTAAAATAGACATGTTAAGGTACCGGTACTAGTTTAAAGTACCACTGACTCAAGTACACTCTTTCGTCTAGAAGATTGAACACTACACCTTGTAACGTATGATATGGTTCTACGAAGAGAATTATCTGACTGTTCATTCAAAACAACAACAACAGCAACAAAAAAAAAAAAAAATTGAGATTGTGAAAACTCTCAATTTTTTAACTCCTGTAAGACTAATCTCTCAGGCATTTACTCTTGTACATATAGGAGTCCCTACGACCGGTGGTACACCGTAAGTAACAAATAAGGATTGAACCATGAGTATTGTCGAGGGGACAAGACCCTTCCGTCAGAGTTCGAACTAATAAAAAGGACCAAT
The DNA here is from genome assembly GCA_006410555.1 of Capra ibex. Taxonomy (NCBI): domain Eukaryota; kingdom Metazoa; phylum Chordata; class Mammalia; order Artiodactyla; family Bovidae; genus Capra; species Capra ibex. The sequence continues at coordinate 43,349,240 of SJYO01000647.1, forward strand.
TTGTTGGACTTTCAAAATAACTCTCAGTAAACCTTTTATTCCTTGACGAAACCTCAAGAGTCTTTGATGTAATAAAATCAATTATATGTTTGTAATATAAATTCCCCGAGAAGTAAATAATAAAATGACAAACATAATAACATAGAAAGTAACGTTATCCCGGGACTCGTTTTCCTTCTTTCTTTCTTTCTTTCTGTCTGTCTTTCTTTTTCTTCGTGTTGAGTGAGGAACCACTAACATCGTTAACGATCTAATTGAGTATTACACTCCGTGTAGAACGTTGTATTCTCAGAAATGTTCAAAATGTTCATGGACCTTTTGAACCTGTTTATTCCTTACCTGGTTTAGAAGTACATAAAGTCTTAAAAAAAAAAGAAAAAAGGTGAATCCGTCAACAAAATAAAAATTAAGATAAGTAGAAGTTTCTTCCGTACTTATTCCAAAACGTTATAACACCACCAAAACCGGTATGTAGTTGTACTTAGTCAGTACCCACATGTACACAGGGTAATAGGACTTTGAGGAAGAATGGAGGGAGGGGTGAGGTAGGGAGACCCAACAGGGTCTCGTGGTCGAAACTTACAGGACGAAGTACGTAACTTGAACGTGACCAGTAGATATAACGTATACCATTATATGTACAAAGTTACAATAAGAGAGTATAACGGGGTGGGAGTGGAAGAGGGTGTATCAGGTTTTCAGACAAGAAATGTAAACACAGAGAAAACGACAGAACGTATATCCCGACAACAATGGTAGAAAGATTTCAGGCATGTATACGTAATTATATGACATAACCACAAAGAGAAAGACTGAATGAAGTGAGACATATTATCCGAGGTCAAAGTAGGTGGAGTAATCTTGCTTGAGTTTACACAAGAAGAAAATGTCGACTCATTATAAGGTAACACATATATATGGTCTTTAGGGAATAGGTAACCATCCGACTACCTGTAAATCCAACGAAGGTACAGGATCGATAACATTTGTCACGACGTTACTTGTAACCTCATATACACAGAGAAAGTTAAGACCAAAGGACCACACATACCAGTCGTCACCGTAACGACCCAGTGTACCGTCAAGATAGAGGTCCGAAAATTCCTTAGAGGTGTGACAAGAGGTATCACCGACATGATCAAACGTAAAGGTGGTCGTCACATCCTCTCAAGGGAAAAGAGGTGTGGGAGAGGTCGTAAATAACAAACATCTGAAAAACTACCGTCGGTAAGACTGACCACACTCTACCACGAGTAACACCAAAACTAAGCATAAGGAGACTATTACTCACTACAACTAGTAGAAAAGTACAAACAATCGGTAGACATACAGAAAAGACCTCTTTACAAACAAATCAAGAAACCGGGTAAAAAAACTAACCCAACGAATGCAAAGACGATAACTCGACGTACTCGACCAACATATAAAACCTCTACTTAATAAACAGTCAACAAAGTAAACGATAATAAAAGAGGGTAACACTTATGACGAAAAAGTGGAACAAATCGAAGGAAACAACACGTTTTCGAAAGTTTAAATTAATCTAGGTTTAACAAATAAAAACAAAAATAAAGGTAATGGGACCGTCCACCCAGAATCTCCTAGAACGGTACTAAATACAGTCTCTCACAAGACGGATACGAAAGGACATTCTCAAAATATCAAAGACCAGAATGTAAATCCAGAAATTAGTTAAAACTCAAATAAGAATATATATCACAATCTTTCACAAGATCAAAGGAAAATGTCACCAACAGGTCAAAGGGGTCGTGGTTAACAATTTCTGTAACAGAAAAGAAGTAACATATAAGAACGGAGCAAACAGTTTCTATTACACAGATATTCACGCACCTAAATAGAGACCCGAAAGATAAACCAAAGTAACTAGATGTAAAGACAGAAACACGGGTATGGTATGATAGACCTATTAACATCGAAACATCATATCAGACTTCAGTCCGTCCAACTCAGGAGGTTAAAGTAATAAGAAAGAGTTCCAACGAAACCGATAAGTTCCAAAAACACAAAGGTGTGTTTAACACTTTAATAAACAAGACTAAAACACTTTTTACGGTAACCATCACATCGAACTATCCCTAATGTGACTTAGATATTTAACGAAACCCATCATATGACTAAAACTATGAGTATTACTAAGAAGGATAGGTACTTGTACCACATAAAGAGGTCGATAAACACAGTAATAAAGTCTCAGAATTCCCTGGTCTAGACGTATATAACGACGAGTGTGGAAAAGATTCACTTTAAGTATGTGAAAGTGAATACTATTTACTACATATCTAATAACTGTTCTATTTTAAAAATTTGATACGCAAATTTCAACTCTCTCACAGAGATATATAGACACTTGAAAGAAGGAAATTTATATTAATAATACTAATTAATACCCGTACGGTCTTTAATACTGTTACTACTAGTTTTCGGACCTTATACAAATTACATCAAATAACCGTGAAAAAGGGAACTTTTAGATAAACAATAAGATAACTGATTAGACAAGGTATTTAGAACCTCTTTTACGACAACATTTGTATAAAAAGTATTACTCAACTCACAAAGTTCTGTGTAAAAAAAAAAAATGTAGTTGTACTTAGGCGGTGTCCATATGTGGACAAGGGGTAGGACTTGGGGGGTGGGAGGAGGGAGGGGCATAGTAGGGAGATCCAGTAGAGTCACGTGGTCGGGGTTCATAGGTCATAGTACATAGTGTGGACCTGACCGCTAAGTAAAGTATATACTATAATATGCACAAAGTTACGGTAAGAGGGTTTAGTAGGACGGAAGAGGGAGAGGGTGTCTCAGGTTTTCAGACGAGATATGTAAATAAAGAGAAAACAAAAGAGCGTATGACCCAATAGTAATGGTAGAAAGATTTAAGGTATATATACGTAATCGTATCACTTAACCACAAAAAGAAAGACCGAATGAAGTCAGACATATTATCCGAGGTCAAAGTAGGTGGAGTAATCTTGACTAAGTTTACATAAGAAAAATTACCGATTCATTATGAGATAACACATATACATGGTGTGGAAAGAATAGGTAAGTAGACGACTACCTGTAGATCCAACGAAGGTACAAGACCTATAATATTTGTCACGACACTACTTGTAACCCCATGTGCACAGAGAAAGTTAAGACCAAAGGAGTCACACATACGGGTCGTCACCCTAACGACCCAGTATTCCGTCGAGATAAAGGTCAAAAAAATTCCTTACAGGTGTGACAAGAGGTATCACCGACATGATCAAACGTAAGGGTGGTTGTCACATTCTCCCAAGGGAAAAGAGGTGTGGGAGAGGTCGTAAATAACGAACATCTGAAAACCTAGTGTCGGTAAGACTGACCACACTTTTCCATGGAGTAACTCCAAAACTAAAAGTAAATAGATTATTACTCACTACAACTCGTAGTTCTGTGTTAAACTTCAAACCGTCTTATAGAATATCGTGGATCCGAGTCTAAGTTTTGTGATAAAAAGTATTAAATACTCGACCCTGGACCGACGAGAATTTGTGACTGTTGACAAAGTAACAAGACGTAGAGTTATGGTGACTCCGTCAGTTGTACCTTAGAACGACACATCGATAGTAAGTGTGTTCACGACTAGGGGACTTTGTTACGTTTCCACAATGTCTGATGAGACAGTCTTTACATAAAGATGGAACTTTAAAATAACGTCAAGAAAGATCCTCTAAGACTTTCCGTATTTTACCAAAGAGAAAACTAAAATTGAAAATTTTTTTTATTATAGACCATCGTTATTTATCAAATATCCTAAATTATGGGTCAATGGTAGGTATGGTACTATAAGGCCTCCTTAATACCTACTAGAACGGGTATGACATTTATCCTTAAATAAAAAAAAATATAGGATGTTTCCTAATAATACAAAAAGATGTACTACATTATATAAAAATTTTTAGTACTATACGACTCAAGTAGTGTTTTGTAACTCGAAAGTCCCCGAGTCCTACCTGTCCATCATGTAAAGATCACAAAACATTCATTAATGATTATATCTACAAAAACTAGACATCTACATTTTATTAATGTGAACGTTGGATACTCTTCATAAAAGGTCCTATAGAATTTTTTTGGGAAACAAATTTTTAAAGTCGCAGTATATGTACACATGATTTTTAAGAAATATTATTTTCAGTAAGTTTCTGAAGTATATATATATATAATTTAAAAAAATAAATTCACTTTGTGTCTATTTCACATGTTTGGAATTTACACTTTCAGTTACTTGAGAGTGTACATATATCATGTATATATACCGTAGATTTGATGTGAATTATCTTATGATTTAAAAATCGTGTATCAATATATTGTTTTCTTAAATAGAGAAAAGAAAACACTCGTTCTCTTCACCCAAATCACATTGTTTAGAGAACGAAAATCCACCGTATCTTCGGTTCCCACTGTCGACAAAGTACATGGTTGTACCATTCCGATGTCGTGAGTCAATGTGTGGGTTGTAATTAGGTTCATGACGTCTGTACTGGGTGTAGATTTTAGTCAGTTGAAATTTATTTCCTCTGATTAGAATCTTTAGAGTCACTCGGAGTAGTTCCGTACAACAATACGGAACTCTCTTCTTGACTTCAAAGAGACTTCTTCTTTACACCGGATTCTTCTTCACGGACCCTTACTTTAGTTATTAAAATGTCCCCTGTGTAAAGTTAGTTTATATTTGCCACCACGGAATGGTGGTGTCACTGAAATAAAGTCTACACAGACTACGTCACCACTCCAGAACCAACTGGTACTCAGGGGAACTAAATGAGGTGAGACAAGTCAAGTCAAGTCGGTCAGTCCGCACAGGTTAATAACCTTGGACTATCTGACGTCGTGCGGTCCTAAGGGACAGGTAGTGGTTTGGGACTTCGTACGAGTCTGAGTACAGGTCACTCAGTCACTACGGTAGTTTGGTAGAGTTGGAGACAGCAGGGGAAGAGAAGGGTGGAAGTCAGAAAGGGTCGTAGTCCTAGAAAAGTTTACTCAGTCAAGAAACGTAGTCCACCGGTTTCATGACTTCAAAGTCGAAGTCGCAGTCAGGAAGGTTACTTATAAGTTCTGACTAGATGAAATCCTACCTGACCAACCTAGAGGAACGTCAGGTTCCTTGAGAGTTCTAAGGAGAGGTTGTGGTGTCAAGTTTTCGTAGTCAAGAAGTCACGAGTCGAAAGAAATATCAAGTTGAGAGTGTAGGTATGTACTGACGACCTTTTTGGTATCGAAACTGATCTGCCTGGAAACAACCTTTTCATTACAGAGACGAAAACTTACACGATAGATCCAACCAGTATTGAAAAGAAGGTTTCTCATTCTTAGAAAATTAAAGTACCGACGTCAGTGGTTCATGTCACTAAAATTTCGGTTTCTTTTATTTCAGACAGTGACAAAGGTAACAAAGTGGTAGATAAACGACACTTCACTACCCTGGTCTACGGTACTAGAATCAAAAGACTTACAACTTGAAATTCGGATGAAAAAGTGAGAGGAGAAAGTGAAAGTAGTTCTTCGAGAAATCAGAAAGAAGTGAAAGACGGTATTTCCGCCACGGTAGACGCATAGACTCCATTAACTATCAAGAGGGTCGTTAGAACTAATATTAAACACGAAGTAAGTCGGACCGTAAAACGTACTACATGAGACGTATATTCAATTTATTCGTCCCACTGTTATGTGTTAGAACTGTATGAGGAAAGGACTAAACAAAGATCAAACAAGGAAGTATACACGTCATAAAGAGACGGAAAAGAAAAGAAAGAAAGAAAGAAAGAAAAAAAAATTGACAAACTCCAGAGAAAAAGACTCCTAAGTTCCAACTTAAGAAAGAAGGAAAACCAAAGACGGGAGGATTGAAACCAGGTCACCAAGTACACTCGAAGTATATCCTACTATAAACACGAAAAAAAAAAAAAAAAGAGGGGAGACTACCTGTCCCGACTCACTCCACTATTAGGACAGACGACTACTAACTTAAAAATAAAAACAGCAAACAACAAACCTACTCCTCAGGACGTGTCCCACAATGACCACCAACCCACTACGGTCCAGTACATAAGTACACCAAAGGAACCACCCTCAAGAGTGATAAACTATGAGGGATCGCAATCCTCTAGAGACCATCAGATGTCAGAACCTCAGTTACGAGGGTGAGGTTTCCGAGTTCCGAACTAGAGACAGACTTTCTTCCAGGACCTCACTGTACGGTGGTACACCGTCTTCCGTCAGACCTACACCACTGTCAGAGGAGAGAACCGAGGACAGACGCTCAACTGGTCACTTTACGAAGTCGTCTCGACCTGAGACAACCGGACTGGAGTCGAGTCGAGTGAGCACATAGACTTCAATCGACCGTCCACTTCATCCACGACCGACGGGACTTATCAGACCCAAACCCTACTACCGTGAGACGGTTCACCACAAGTAAAGAACGGTTGAGTGTGTCCGAACAAGAGTGTCGTCTAGAACGTGGGTCCCACCGGTCTGTCGATGAGAACACTACCTTACATTCGTCTTCGTTTCAGGTGGTTTGTATCCGACTATCAAAATTCTTCAATTTACGTGGGAGAAGGGACTCATAGAGAACTGAAGGATGAAAACGTAAGGTTAGGGGACAGTACGAAAAAAAAAAAAAAAACAATCAAGATCTTCCAGAACATCCAGAAATGTCTTAGACAGTTAAAGTCAAAGGAGTCGTAGTCACCAACCCTATATCTGAACTCAATGACACTCCAACTTATACAACGGAACCTTTGTTTGGTTCTAGTGAAAAAGTAAAAACTCCAACGTGTGTTCTTATAAAGTCTAAGAAGACAATTGATAATCTCGATGAGGTAAAGAAGATTCCCTAAGAACAGATGTCATCATCTTTATTGTCATTAAACTTAATTTAAGTTGGTAAAGGTAGGTAAAATAAAGTGATTAAGGATTGTACAGTTACAATCCAGAATAGTAGGAAGACGAACCGGTATAGGTTAAATGTACCTAAGTACCTGTATTGTAGGGTCCAAGTGCATGTTATAACAAGAAATCTCGAAGTCTGAAGTGGAAGTGTTACTCTGTATATGTCTCGACTTAAGGTAAAACCGGAACCGGGTCGATGAATTAAGTAAGAATGACTTCGAAAATCATTCTGATTGATTATATATATATATATAAAATGAATCGAGACTTTCAAAGTCTTTCACCATTTAATATCGAATCAATGTAAGTAATATTACCAACCTAATCTAATTCTGGTTTAGTACTGGACGTTTTTATAACAACACAACAAAAGTTGAATCTTTTATTATTATATCGTTACCAGTATGGTCCTTCTCATATTTTTAAATAATTTGATTTTAAAAATATATACGGAGTGGAAATAAATATGAAGAGAATAAGATACTTAATATCGTAACTATTATATAAAAATAGAAACTATAAAATTAAAAAAAGTAATTTTTCATTTCAAAAATATATCTAATGTAATAGAGAACCTAGTAAAAGATCTATACGATGTGTAAAATTCACGAAAAATTATACATTTACATATCTGTAACTGATACTCTTTAGAAACTGACGCACCTAGTGTTTTTTGACCTTTTAAGAATTTCTCAACCTTTATGGTCTAGGGGAATGTCAGGAGGAGTCTTTGGACGTACGTCCAATTCTCCGTTGTCATTCTTGGTCTGTACCTTTTTACCTGACCAAGTTTTGACCTTTGTCTCTTACAGTTCCGACATATAACAGTGGACGAATAAATTGAATATACGTTTTATGGAGTACACTTTAGGACCCGACCTACTCAATGTTCGACCTTAGTTCTAACGACTCTCTTTATGGTTGTTAGTGTTTATACATCTATGGTGAGATTACCGTCTTTCGTTTCTCCTTGATTTCTTGGAGAACTACTTCCACTTTATTCTCTCACTTTTTGGACCGAATTTTGAGTCGTAAGTTTTTTGATTCTAATAGGTAGGTCAGGGTTGTGAAGTACCCGTTTATCTACCCCTATTGTACCTTTGTCACTGTCTGAAATAAAAGAACCCGAGGTTTTAGTGACGTCCACTACTTACGTCGGTACTTTAATTCTGTGAACTAAAACCTTCTTTTCGATATCTGTCGTATAATTTTTTGTCTCTGTAGTCAAACGGCTGTTTCCAGACATATCAGTTTTGATACCAAAAGGGTCATCAGTACGTTTGCACTCGAAACCCCGTATTTCCTCTGACTCATGGTTCACTACGAAAGTTTAACACCACAACCTCTTCTGAGAACTCTCAGGGAACCCGTCGTTCCTCGGGTTCGGCCCGTTAGAATTTCCTTTAAGTAAGACTTTTAAGTGACTTTCGAAGGACTTTCACTTCGAGGTTTTGAAACCGGAGGGATACACTTCTCGGTTGAGTAACCTTTTCTGTGACTACGACCCTTTCTAACCCCGTTCTCTTCACCCATTGTCTCCTACTCTACTAACCTACGGTAGTAACTGAGTTACCTGTTCTTAAACTCGTTTCAAACTATCTTCACTTCCTGTCCCTTCGGAACACACGACGTCATGTACTCCCGTGTCTCAACCTGTACTGAATCGTTAACTTGTTTTTGTTAGACAGTTATATATTAGTCAGTGTTATTAAAAGATGTTGTGAGGGAGACAAGTTTGTAACAATTTGACGAGGAGACCCATTACTGTATAAGTCCTATAGTGTGGTAAATGGAGGTCATTTTATTAAAAGACACATACTATATTTCTTACTTATTAATCATCATCATTTATATTATATATTAAGAATCTGATAAGGTGTACAACCTCCGAAACACTGGAGGATTGAATTGAAGTCTTTCTTAACTAGTCGCACTTAGTAAGTCTAACGTATAAAGGAACCGTACTTATTAAACCGTCAGAAATGGTAACATTATGAACATACAGACAATCAAGTTGATCTATACACCCTGAAACCTAGTTGGTATATCTGGTGTAAGGTTTACTTGTTTACTTTTAGAAAAACACGTATCAGTCAAAAATACTGAGAGGTCCGGGGTAGAGATGGGATACAAAATATCGGACTTATTATCGTTATGGTGACTGAAGGAGACCTCTTCCACAGAATTACCGACACTTTATGAAAGAATAAAAATTTACGTATTAATATTCAAAACATAAACTTCTCAAATTATTAAATTTTCTGCAAAAAGATCATTAGTTTTCCTTTATTAAAAAGGACTTTTAATGAAAGTTCCTCAGTCACTACTTGTATAAGTAAGACACTAAATATTTTTCGACTAATTCATCCTAAGTTGTAACATATAAAAAAGAGAGTAGGCAGATAACTTTAGTGATAAGTTTAAATCATGAATGAAAAGAATTACCTCATATCAATTACTGTAGAAAAAGTAAAGTCCTAAAAAAAAAAAAAGAAGTAGGAAAATGTTATTCGTACACTCCCTCGACCTTCATCCGGACACGTCTTCACACCCAAGTCCATTGTCTGAGAGAAGTTTCTACTCTGGGTCTCACAGACGTCTCCGATCCAGGATAGTGATCTCTCCAGAATTAAACTCCTACCAGACTCTATACTTTTTAAATTATAATACTCGTCTCGTATCATAGTCCCTTAGGGGTGGTATCAATTATGCATTACGAAATACTTCACCTCGAGTTCAAATAAGAGTAGAAGTCGGAACCCGATTCCACGGATCGGACCAAGACAAGAGTTTCTCTTCTTCTATTTTTAGTCCGAACCTATTTCAAGGAGTTGGGTGTCAGACCACAAAAGTGTGTAAGTCCAATCTTCACCCCTTGTCCTATCTTCTCCTTCATTTTTTCACAAAGTAGAAACCAAGAAATTTGACTCGGTCACTCTTCCACACACAAACCTCCGTTCTGACCCGTCTCCTCCAAACCTCTTACTCACTAACCGTCCCATTTATACTGAGACATTCATCGTGTTGTGGGTGTGGGTTTCACAAAAGAACTTGATAACTAAAGTCCCAGAACTAACATTTTTGGGTGCACTATAGTGAAGTCTCGAACCAGTAGTATTCATTCGTAGGTCAAGAGTTTGTAGATTTAGACCCGACAAATTAAGATCTAACTAAACCGTTATCTTGTCCGGACCCGAGACTCGTCCGGTCTACAACGATGTCTTTGAGTTCCTTCTTTCATAATCCCCCAAGTTCGTTCTTTACCTCCTTACAAGAGGTGTAACTATCTCTTCGTGGACTGGAGGATCTTTCTCTAAAGAGTTTAGGAAGAAGGTAACCCTTGTCAAGATCGAGTAGGTATCTTGGTAATTGAGACGAAGTATTATATCTAACAGTCACTTACATTTAAAGGAAAAGATTGTTAAAGGTCCTAGGTTATGAAGTTGAGGTTTGTAGTTGATCTACCACAACAAATACGTCTTATATCATCTCCTTAGTTCCTTGATCATGTCAGGATCTTTATTACCAAGTTTACGAGTGAAAAAGAACTTTCTCCGACCACAGAGTATTAAGTACCTTAAACCTTCACCTCCGTGAAAAAAAAAGAAAAATTTTAAAATAAAGTAAAATAGAATAAAACGAAATGTTGTGACATAAACAAAACGGTATGTAACTGTACTTATGCGGTACCCACATGTACTCAAGGGTTAGGACTTGGGGGGAGGGTGGTGTGAGGAGTATAGTAGAGAGACCCAGTAGGGTCACGTGGTCGGGGTTCGTAGGACATAGGACATAACTTGGATCTGACCGCTAAGTAAAGAATGTACTATCATATGTACAAAGTTACAGTAAGAGGGTTTAGTGGGGTGGGAGAGGGAGAGGGTGTCTTAGGTTTTCAGACAAGATATGTAGACACAGAGAAAACGACAGAGTGTATTTACGAGTAACATAGTGAATAGGACAAGGACTACGGTTTACAGAATAATAAGTGTGATAAGCGTGAGTAGTGACTTGGGTCCCTTCTGTTCCGTACCTGATATCCGATCTTCTTCTGAGTTTCTCGACGTCCTTGACGTCTTTACAAATAAGAGAGGACCGATTTTATCGTCGATATCGTATTGGATTGTGTTTCGTTGAAGAAGGGACCGACCGTGTCGTCGGTATTGTCATAAGAGAGGACCGACTACGTCGTCTGTATCGTCATCTGTTAAATACAAGAGGGGTGAGTCCCGAATGGGTTGTCTTTGACGGTACTACGTCGTCATTTATTTGGATGAACGATCCACCTGGAATGTGTAGTTATACCGTGTTTCATCGTACCCTCGTGGAACTCTGTGTGTACGCACCATGACAGTCACTAGAGTCACCGGTGTATCAGTAATACATGTTTTGCACCTCACTGTCTCGGACTTGTGTTGTAGAACCGATTATCCGAGAGAGGGGTGTGAGTATCTACTCTTTTAATACCAATTTAATACTAAAGACAGAAAGATTAGTTATAAGAGTTATAGTTCTAAATGACTCGTATCGGGACGGGTAGTCTTGTTCTGGTGAAAGAGGGAGTCAGTCAGAGAGGGTAGTCCTTCGTAGGTATTCGGAGAATTTGAAGACGTAGTCTCCCTTCTGTCTGACTTTTAGTGTTAGTGTCTTTTGATTGGTTAGACTAGTGTACTTGGTGTCGGAACAGATTGAGTTACTTTGATACTCGGTACGGTACATCCCGGTGGGTTCTACCTGACCAGTACCACCTCTCAAGACTATTTTTGCACCAGGTCACCTTTTCCCTTACCGTTCGGTGAAGTCATAAGAACGCAACTTTTGGGGTACTTGTCATACTTTTCCGTTTTACTATCCAGTGACTTTCTAATTGAGAGGTCCAGCCATCCACGGGTTATACGATGATCTCTAATTACCTCTTTATTGAGGTCTTTCTTACTTCTCTGTCTCGGTTTTGTTTTTGTTGTGGATTAACACCTACACTACCCACTATCTTCGTTTCAAGTTTCGTCATTTCTCGTTATAACGTATCCTTGGACCTTACAATCCAGGTACTTAGTTCCGTTTATCCTTCACCAGTTTGTCCACTACCGTTCTCACTTGTAGCTGTAACATCCTTAGTCACTTGATTTTACTTGACCTTACCCACTTAAATTGAGTCTACTACTAATATAGATGATGACACCCGTTCTTAGGGAATCTTCTTTACCTCACCGGTAGTATCAGTTGTTTTCCCAGGTTTTATGTCATGAACCTACGTTAGAGTTTTTGTTGTTTTACTAGAGACAAGTAAAGGTTCCATTTGGTAAGTTATGGTGTTATTAGGTTTGGATACGGGGTCAGTCTTTACTACTTCTTCGACTTCAACTTGCCAAGATACTTCTGGATGTTCTGGAAGATCTTGATTGCGGGGGTTTTCTACAGGAAAAGTAATATCCCCTGACCTTACGTTTTCATCCTACAGTTCTTTGTGGACGTCATTGTCCGTTTACACCGGAACCTCATGTCTTACTTCGTTCCGTTTCTACTTATCTCAAAACGTTTCTCCAGTGTGACCAGTATCGTTTGTGGGAGAAGGTTGTTGTGTTCTCTTCTGAGATGTGTACGTGTGGTGGTCTACCAGTTGTGACTTTAGTCTAACTAATATAAGAAACGTCGGTTTCTACATCTTCGAGATATGTCAGTCTTTTTTGTTCTGACCCTCAACCGACATTGAGTCTAGTACTTGAGGAATAACAGTTTAAGTCTGAATTTAACTTCTTTCACCCCTTTTGGTGATCTGGTAAGTCTGGATTTACTTTGACGTATGATAACCCAAAGTAAACTACTGGATTTACTTTGGGGAATGATAATATGTCCCTTTCACTCTTTATTTAAATTCCCTAATTTAGAATATCCGTCTCACGGACTTCTTGATACCTACCTCCAAGTACTGTAACATGTCCTTCGACTCGAGTTCTGATAGGTGTTTTATTTCTTTACGTTTTTGCGTTTTACCGACAGACTCCTCCGGAATATTTATCGACTCTTTTCTTCTCTCCGCTTTTCGTTTCCTCTTTTCCTTTCTATATTCGTAGACTTACGTCTCAAGGTTTCTTATCCTCCCCTCTCTATTCTTTCGGAAGGAGTCCCTAGTCGCGTTTCTTTATCTCCCTTTGTTAGTTTACCCTTTCTGATCTCTATAGTAGTTCTTTTAATCTCTATGCTTCCCTTATAAAGTACGTTTCTATCCGTGTTATTTCCTGTCTTTACCATACCTGGATTGTCCTCGTCTTCGATAATGGTTTCCACCGTTCTTATGTGTCTTCTTGATATATTTTTTCTAGAAGTGTTGGGTCTATTAGTGTTACCACACTAGTGAGTGGATCTCGGTTTGTAGGACCTTACTTTTCAGTTCAACCGGAATCTTTCGTAGTGATACTCGTTTCGATCACGTCCACTACCTTAAGGTCAACTCGATAAAGTTTAAGCTTTTCTATTACGACATTTTCAAGACGTGAGTTATACGCTCGTTTAAACCTTTTGAGTTGTCACCAGTCTCCTGACCTTTTTTAGTCAAAAGTAAGGTTAAGGTTTCTTTCCGTTACGGTTTTTACGAGTTTGATGACGTGTTAGTGTGAGTAGAGTGTGTGATCATTTCATTACGAGTTTTAAGAGGTTCAGTCCGAAGTTGTCATACACTTGACACTCGAAGGTCTACAAGTACAACCAAAATCTTTTCCGTCTCTTTGGTCTCTAGTTTAACGGTTATAAGTAACCTAGTAACTTTTTCGTTCTCTAAAGGTCTTTTTGTAGATGAAGATAAAATAACTCATACGGTTTTGGAAACTGACACGTTTGGTGTTGTTTGACACCTTATAAGACTTTCCCAACCCTCATTGTTTGGTGAACTGGACGGGGAACTCTTTGGACATACGTTCAGTCCTTCATTGTCAATCTTGACCTGTACCTTGTTGTCTGACCAAGGTTTATCTTTTCCCTAATACAGTTTCGACATATACAGTGGAACGAATAAATTGAATATACGTCTCATGTAGTACTCTTTACGACCAGACCTACTTTGTGTTCAACCTTAGTTCTAACGACCCTCTTTATAGTTTTTGAAGTCTATACATTTACTATGGTGGGAATACCTTCTTTCACTTCTTGATTTCTCGGAGAATTACTTTCACTTTCTCCTCTCACTTTTTCAACCGAATTTCAAGTTGTTAGTCTTTTACTTCTAGTACCAGAGACCAGGGTAGTAAAGTATCGTTTATCTACACCTTTGTCCCCTTTGTCACAGTCTGAAATAAAACCCCCCAAAGTTTTAGTGACATCTACCACTAACGTCGGTACTTTAATTTTATGCGAATGAGGAACCTTCTTGTCAATACTGGTTGGATCTGTCGTATAATTTTTCGTCTCTGTAATGAAACGGTTGTTTTCAGGTAGGGAAGTTCCGATAACAAAAAGGTAATCAGTGCATACCTACGCTCTCAACTTGGTATTTATTTCATCTAGTGATTTCTTAACTACGAAAACTTGACACCACAACCTCTTCTTAAAACTCTTAGGGAACCTGACGTTCCACTAGGTTGGTGAGGTAGGATTTCCTTTATTGAGGACTTGTAACTAACCTCCATGACTATCACTTCGACTTTGAGGTTATGAAACCTGTGGACTATATTTATTGAATGACGAACCTTTTCTGGGACTAGGACCCTTTCTCACTTCCGCCCTCCTCTACCTCTGATTTCTCGTACTACAAACCTACCGTAGTGACTAAGTTACCTGTACTCAAACTCATTTACGGTCCTCAACCAATACGTGTCAATCCAGACCGCATGACGCTAGGTACCCAAGTGTTTCTCAGTCTGTGCTGACTTGTTTACTTGACTTAGTTACAAGTCAAGTAATAAAGTCACGTCTTCAAAGTAAATACCTAAAAGAATTTGAATTCGGTGTTATGTAATTATTTTATTAAATGATTGGTATCTTAAATTAGTGTCTCAGTATTATAAAATTCTTGTGACCTCTTTTTGTTTTAATCCCTTAAAGAATAACTACAATCTCAAACTTTATCCTCACCTTTGTTTTTGGATATCCAATCCTCTAATCGTGAAATCGTCACGAGTTTAGTTTATAAATTCAAATGTAAAACCAGAAAGTATATATAAACCCGATGTATAGAGAGTTGACGTAAAGAACGACTTTTACCCTTCATTTTATTATTTAATATATTGTAAGATACGAAATTCGTCCTCGAAGAGACTGACGAGTCCACCATTTTTACAGACGCACGTTACCTCCTCAGTGGTCAAGCTAGGGACTCATCTCTTATAGGGGACCTCATCCTTTACCGTTGGGTGAGGTCATGCGAACGGACCTTTTAAAGTAAATACCTCCTTGGAGCATCCGATGTCAGGTGTCCCAGAGTTTCTCAGCCTGTACTGACTCGTTTAAGTGAAAGTGAAAGAAAGATACGAAATTCGTGAATACAAATTTTATTGACCCATCGTTATTGTGTTTAAAGGTAGTTTTTCTCTTTGACTGTTTAACTATTTGTAGGTGTATTATCTTGTTATACTTTTACCCGTTTTAGGACGACGGACGTCAGTGTACCTCCTTAGCGTTCGTATTGTGACTTACTTACTTCCGTCTATGTCTACAATCCAAAGTTTTTATAAGATTTCAGAAAACGTCGGTAAAAGATCTTTTCTGATCTGTTCGCCTCCAGGGAGTATTCTGTATATGTCACCCCCATTCCACCTATATCTTCCTTGTCGACTCCGGCAGTCAGTCGACACGAGGACTCGTCCTCTGGATTTGTTTCATATAAACACCACGGGTGTCAGGTAAGATTCTTACAGTTGTAGACAAAGCTGTTGACACAAAGGGACACAAAGGAGACCGAAGAGAAGGATTCACCAGAGTCTTACTTTGAGTCGAAACGGTAGTGGAACCGTCCAGAACTACTAAGGAGAGACTACACTAGGATTTGAAGGTAGTGATAGTTCAGACTATTGAGTCATTATTACTTAAAAAGTTCGACCCCAAAAACGTACATAGTTAAGTATCAATGTTACGAAGTTTCAAATGGTCTCCGAGAACTACTGGTGAACTCTAGGTGTGTAGGAGGGGATAGGTCAACACTTGGTCATCAGGACCCGGTTGATAGGGTTGTTCTACCACTAAGGAGAAATGTCTATGACTAGGGACCTATGTTCTTAGGTCTAATGAGACCTCCGTCCAGGTATTTAATATCAAGAATTTCAGGAATCCCGTGATCTTGAAAATCGACACTCTCAAGTCTTAATCCTCTACCCTAGGTTATAATAAATACTCAAGAGAAAACCGGTTTCCCTAATCCCATCAAATTCACGAAAGTGAACCAAAAGGGATGGTACTATATATACTTCCTGAACTAAACCTCCAATAAGACTGACAGGTGATACCGTTAGGGTCACTGTTTACGGTTAAACACCAGGTGTGTACACTGGACCTAAACCTTTAACTGAGTCGAAGTTTTTACTTGCGCCTTTTACATACTACTGAAAGAAGACCCCTCTGTAAGGACCCGGAGGACGAGGAGGAAAAGGACCGACATTTGTGAATAGTCACTGGAAGGGACGACGGACAAGAACTGGGACTCCGTTCGGAGGTCCCGTGAGGTCGGGGACCCACGGGGTTACTAGAACGGTCAACAGGATCATGAAGATCTGGGTACACAGTTCGTCACTCCACTTATAAGGAAGGACGGGAGACACTGACCCTCCACCCCTACCCTTCTCTTGTATTAAAGGGACACATAATATTCGGGTCGACACACCAGGAGAGGACTTTAGTAGGGACAATCTGGGTGTCACTATGGGTCCACAAGAGTCATCGTACACCGGAACCTGTTCCCCCACATCCGATCCGGTACACCGGAAGGTGTTAGGCAAGTAAGGGTATTCGGGGAAGAAGTCGGAAGTGTAGAAGGAGACGTAGGTGGTCCGTTGAGTCCGTGAGGACGACGTCGTCACCGAGAAGTAAGAAGGTAAGAAAATTCTAGTGGAGAGTCGGTTGAACTGGGGTAGGAGACTTCATACAGGAGTTCATAGTTCAAGAGACAGGACTCTACACGGGTACTCAATGGGTTAGAGTACAGTATCGGAGAACTGGTTCGTAAGAGTTAGGAGGGGAACAAGGACGTCCATGTTCGAATGGATGTTGCTCAAGAATATAAAGGTGACCAAATATAAGAGAAAAACAAGACAATCCGTGTCACTGAATAGTCGTTCAGATACCTCCGTAAAATGTCATCAATATCCAGACAGGAGATCTTCCCCTACCCACTGGGCATTCTCGTCTACGGACAATCGTGGTCTACTTACTCCGGAGAAGTCAGAGGGTCGTGTCCTCTATGATTGGGACGGGGATTCGGATTCGGATTGGGACTAGGACTGGGACTGAGACTGGGACTGGGATTAAGATTGATAAAGTCGGAATTCGTCCCTTTCCCGATCGAGATCTCGAACCCCGGTGTCATCACGGGAGAAGGACACAAAATGTCAGGACAATGTGTCAAAAGAATCGGTCTTCGGACGGGTGTCGTACTCTAGAGACGGAACTTACCGAAAAATTTACAGAAATCTCGAAATACGGATCAATAGTCTCGAGGTAAGGACGAGTTACGTGGTCGATAAGGTGACATCCTTTATTTCCGAAGAAATATTCGGTGGTTTCTGTGAACTTTCTTTAAATGACTTCCCACGGACACTTCTTTTTTTTTTTTTTTCTTTTTCATCTGTACGGTCCCTTCCATCCCGTGGAATTCCACAACTACTACAGGTAATCTACCATTTGGGGTCACGTCACGTTTCTTTTGAACTCATCCACGTATCCAAGAGGTCGATATCAAGACGAAAATGTTTCAGGTGTAGAACGTCTTACATGGACACATTCGTGGAGACGATACGGTCAACCGACCCATGTCGGGAAGTCTCTACACTAAGTTTGTGTCCCCTTCGTCGACTCCTGTATTCGGAGAGGAAGAGAGGTAATCGTTCCTCCTCCAAGAGAGAGACCAAAGTGTCAAAAAGGTAATACACTTCTTAGTTATAGAAAATGAGTTAAAGAGTACTAAACTTCTCTATTGCATCAAAGACAAACAGATGGACCTGGAATTGACTATCTTAATCCTTATTTATTACAATTTTGGGGATAGTGAAAGAATTTTATTAGAAAAAAAAAAAAACGTAGATCAAAAGTCTTTTATACTAGTAGTATTAAAAGAATATTGTGTTAGGATTTAATTATATAAGTCAAGTCAAGTCAAGTCAACGAGTCAGTACAGACTAAGAAACGCTGGGGTACTTGGAGTCGTGCGGTCTAGAGGGACAGGTAGTGGTTGAGGGCCTCAAGTGGGTTTGGGTACAGGTAACCCAGCCACTATGGTAGGTTGGTCGAGTAGGAGACAGCAGGGGAAGAGGACGGGAGTTAGAAAAGGTCGTAGTCCCAGAAAAGTTTACTCAGTCGAGAAGCGTAGCCCACCAGTTTCGTAACCTCAAAGTCGAAGTTGTAGTCAGGATGGTTACTTATGGTTTCTGACTAGAGGAAATCTTACCTGACCAACCTAGAGGAACGTCAGGTTCCCTGAGAGTCAATTATATAATTTGTAGTTAAAATTCCTATATTAAAGGGATGTTGTATATATATATATATAATTAGATAAAATAAAATAAAAATGAATTAAATAAAATTGACCTCCGATATAAATTGTACGAGAGTTTTAGTGTCGTTTCTACTAAATTCTTTTTCGTTTTTAAATTTAAGGTATTTTCTACAAATTAACAATTGTTATATGTCATAAATATGAACCTCTGTATAAGATTAGGATATTACGACTAGGACTGTAAATAATTATTTTGATAAGAATAATCGAATTTTGTTTTAGTTTTGTGTGTCTGATGTTTTATCTTTACACATAATTGAATCTATAAAAAAGAATGAATAACTGAAAAGTTCGGTTATCCATTCCCATTATTTTACCAATTACTACGTAAATTTTAACAATTACGGAAAAAATTACTTGACAGGTCTATGTCTAAGTAGATGGTCTAACTAAGTACAAGTGGTAAATCTGACTTGATATTATTTATGTAAACAGACATAGAACGATAGATTACTATGCAAACTCATCTCTGCATCGTCATCGGAAAGAGTCACAGAGACTAATCGGACGTAAACCCCGAAATAGATAAGTTTATAACGTATCAAATTGTAGTAGACACCATTTCTCAAGAAAGTCGTGTGTATTCTTTCTCCCCTCGACTTATTTCCTTTATCTTTAGTCACCTTTACCTCTGTAAAAAACGTTAAAATAGAATGTTTGAATCGATAAACTATGTATTTCCTTTTCAATGTATTTAACAACTAAAATACTTAATAGATGTGTGACACGAGAACGAGAACCTGGAACTGTAGGTGGAACCCTCCCCCAGGAGAGAGAGAGAGAGAGAGAGAGAGAGAGAGAGAGAGAGAGAGAGAGAGAGGTATATATATATATATATAACACACACACACACCGCCCCTCCCCAGTACGGACTTGAGCATAAACACACACACGGATCAGTGAGTCAATAGAATGAGGTACTGGGACACCTGACATCGGACGGTATGAGGAGACTGTTACCCTGAAAGGTCCGTTCTTATCTCCTGACCCAACAGTAAAGGAGAAGGTCGTCTAGAAGGGTCGACTCCTTAACTTGGACATAGAACAAAAGAGGACGTAACCAAAGAAATGGTAGACTCGGTAGTTCCTTCGGACGGACTTTAGTATGGTTCTAGATTAGTATATTCGGGAGATAACCTAAGGTCTGTTACACAGGGTCACTGGTAGATACCCAAAAAAGGGGTGGGTATGGGAATTATTTAGGAGACGTTGTTGACTAAGTTATAAACAAATCGTCTAACTAACAGGTGCCAATGTCCCATTCTCCTATTCGTATTTTTGGTTTTTCAGAAACTTCTAAAGTCTCTTAAAGACGGAGATTCTATTATAATTGTTTACGAAGACTATACTGTATTGTGTAAACCTTGGAGAACTTAAAAAGAATTTAGTTTTTCCAGATTACGCTTATTGATGAGAAAAATAAACTTACTTAGTATCTTTTAACGTCTATGAACTGTTAGACCCCGGATTTCTTCTCGTTAACATTTTGTAAGTTGTTTTATCGAAGGATTTTCGACTTTGTTTTAGTAGATTCTTGTAGTCAACTCGTTCCCTTTGAAATGTCTGTACACTTTAACGGATTACAGTAAATATTTTATGTCAGTAATTTCGGACATTAATACACTTAAGTGTTAAAAGGGTTTCGTAATTATAAAAGAGAGAGGAGGGACCACTAGACCTAGACCTTCCCAACATCTCATGTACACGGACATCTTAAAATCGTTTGGGTGGATTCAAGTCTTAGGAAAACAAGACTGGTGAGTCGAAGGTCGTTGTTACATCGTTAATATGTTTTTCTTTACACTTACAAAAAGAACCAAATAATACTCGACCAGAACGCTTAAAATTGCTTAGTCACAGTCTCGATAGGAAAACAAGTGAACCTTTCTTTTCTTATAACTGGACTACTAAAGATTCCATTAGAAGTAAGATATTTTTACTAAGTAATATATTAAAACAAAAACTTTTCACCGAAAGAACCGTCGAACGTTGGACGAAGAACTTCGTAATAAAACTTTATTTATGAGTTAAATTCATTCTGTTTTAATTGAAACATACACTAAAGGCATTAATATATTTTACACGATTAAGTTGAAACAATTTATTATAAGTATTTTCCAAAAAAAAATTATACATTGAAACTTTACGAATAATTTTAGTAAAAGAACGATCTAAAACACAAGGATTTAGTATGTATGTTTGATCGTGTGACTAAACTAATTTGTGTCGTCCAAATATTTCTAATTCGAATAACGAAAACCAGACAAAGAGATAAGGAGAATGAAAGGGTCAAGTGACTCCCTGTATAAAGGTGGACGTCGGATACATCTACAGTAAGTATACAGGCATGAGTACCTCCTTCTACGATAACGGATCTCTTCGGTTAAGACTGAGGTATAAGCTTAACAAAGAAACTGAAACGAAAGGTAACGAAAACAATAATATTAGTATGTATCACCGGTCAGAGTCTCTTAGGACGGGACGACGGACTGACAATTTGATTTCGCGAAAAGAAATCTTGGGACAAGTGGACATCTACCATCCTTCCTTCTTTAATTGTGTATGAGGACGCACTCCGAACAATAAGATACTCTATAAAAGTTCTAATTACCGAAAAAGGTGAGACAAACGAGTGAAGACGCAGTAGAGTTCAGATATTTTATTGGACCGTAGGTCTGGAGGCATTCTACCAATAAAACTCTGTAATCAGACAGTAGAAGAATCAATCGGTCGAGAGACTTATTTCAGTATAA
This sequence comes from Capra ibex, assembly GCA_006410555.1. Classification (NCBI taxonomy): domain Eukaryota; kingdom Metazoa; phylum Chordata; class Mammalia; order Artiodactyla; family Bovidae; genus Capra; species Capra ibex. The sequence continues at coordinate 43,370,630 of SJYO01000647.1, forward strand.
GGAACGGAGTCGTAGAGTAAAGAGTCTAAGTAACTGGAGAACCCACCACTCGTCTCACTCGAACCTGAGTCATTGTTTAAACCGTTCAGTCGGTCCTCGGAACGACGAGTACCTATCTACCTGAAACAGTCCCTTTAAAAACCAATCGACGACCCTGGTAAACAGAACTTCTAGAACGGAACTTGAAGTTCTTAGGAACTCCTAAGGAACTTCGTCACGATCGAGGGGGTCGTGAACCCTCAACTTCTCTCCTTGAATCTTTGAAGGTACTCAGTTTCCTGAGTTATAGTATCCCTTCTCATGGATTAAGTTATCGGTCAAGTAAACAAACACCAAAACACACGAGAAAACACAACGTTCAGCTGTCTAAGTTAAAGTATCCGATTCAGTAAGACCACTCGTGTGACCCTTTTATAAGGGAGGAGTTAAACCCGAAAAGGAAATGTCTTGTTCGGTTAACTAATTCTCATGGTACAACCTCTCCCTTTTACCACAACCTGAGATGGTTGTCATCTCCGTCGTTCCCTTTTCGTTGTTTATTGTATGTTCCCTTAGGAGTATTTCTATTGTCGACTAGAAACTTATCTTTGAGAAGTCCGGTCTTCCCTTATTGTCCTGTATGAATATCACTACTTTCTGTCTTTGGATGTTGGGTCTAACGAGATGGGTCGTTCCTAGAGTAAGTTTATACTTCCTCTTTAGTTTTCGAAATGTCTGTTCGTTTTCGACTCTCTTAAGTCGTGGTGGTTTACTCGAAAAGTTGTTTACGACTTCCTAGAAGTGATCTGTCCTTTGTTTCTTTTCCAAATATTTGAGCTTGGGCGTTTGTCGTTTCAGTTACCGTTGCCCTAATATGAAAAGTTACTAATGGAATTTACATTTACCGAACTTACGTGGTTGTTTTTCTGTCTCTGACCGACTTACGTATATTTTTATTCTGGGGATATATATGACAGATGTTCTCTGAGTGGAGTTTCTTTCCCTGTGTATGTCTGACTTTCACTTCCCGACCTTTCTCAATAATGTACGTCAAAATCAAGTCAACGAGTCAGCACAGGTTAAGAAACACTGGGGTACTTGGTGATGCGGTCCGGAGGGACAGGTAGTGGTTGAGGGTCCCAAGTGGATTTGGGTACAGGTAACTCAGTCCCTATGGTAGGTTGGTAGAGTAGAAGACAACAGGGGAAGAGGAAGACAGGAGTTAGAAAGGATCGTAGTCCCAAAAAAGGTTTCTCAGTCGAGAAGTGTAGTCCACCGGTTTGAAAACCTCAAAGTCGAAGTTGTAGTCAGGAAGGTTTCTTGTAGATTCTGACTAGAGGAAATCCTACCTGACCAACCTAGAGGAATGTCAGGTTCCCTGAGAGTTCTCAGAAGAGGTTGTTGTGTAAAGTTTTCGTAGTTAAGAAACCACGAGTCGAAAGAAATATCAGGTTGACAGTGTAGGTGTGTACGGTGACCTTTTTGGTATCGGAACTGATCTACCTGGAAACTACCGTTTCATTACAGAGACGAAAAATGATACGTCAGATGCAACCAGTATTGAAAGGAAGGTTCCTCATTGGTAGCAATTTAAAGTACCGACGATATGGTAGAAGTCACTAAAACCTCGGGTCTTTTTATGTCAGACTGTGACAAAGGTGACAAAGGGGTAGATAAACGGTACTTCACTACCCTGGTCTACGGTACTAGAATCAAAAGACTTACAACTCGAAATTCGGTTAAAGAAGTGAAAGGAGAAAGTGAAAGTAATTCTCCAAGAAATCAAGAAGAAGTGTAAGACGGTATTCCCACCACAGTAGACGGATGGACTTCAATAAATATAAAGAGGGTCGTTAGAACTAAGGTCGAACACGAAAGAGGTCGGGTCGCAAAGAGTTCTACATGAGACGTATATTCAATTTATTCGTCCAACTGTTATATGTCAGAACTACATGAGGAAAAGGATAAACCTTGGTCAGACAACAAGGTACAAGTCAAGATTGATAACGAAGGACTTGACGTATGTCCGAAGAGTTCTCCATCCAGTCCACCAGACCATAAGGGTAGACAACTTCTTACAAGGTGTCAAATAACACTAGGTGTGTCAGTTTCCGAAACCGTATCAGTTATTTCGTCTCTAACTACAAAAAGAACTTGAGAGAACGAAAAAGTTACTAGGTCTTCTACAACCGTTAAACTAGAGACCAAGGAGACGGAAAAGATTTTGGTCGAACTTGTAGACCTTCAAGTGACAAGTGCATAACGACTCCGGACCGAACCTTTTAAAACTCGTAAGGAAATGATCACACACTCTACTCACGTTAACACGTCATCAAACTCGTAAGAAACCGTAACGGAAAGAAATCCTAACCTTAAAGTATGTCTACCTCTGGGTTTCTTTCGTCCTATCGTTATGAGTATAATCTATTTTATCGGAAACTTTATTTCCGGTACTTTTCTCTGTTTCTTCCTGTGACGTATTACTAGTTTACTAGTTAGGTTCTTCTTCTATATCGTTAATATTTATATATACGTGGGATGTATCCTCGTGGTGTTATACATTCCGTGTACGATTGTTTATACTTTCCCCTTTAATCGTCATTGTGTTATTATCACCATCTGAAATTATGGGGTGAGTGTGCAAACCTATCTAGTTTGTTTGTCTTTTAATCGTACCTTTGTGTTTGAACTTTATTATGTTACCTGGTCAACCTGGATAAACTATGGATATCCTTTAAAGTGGTGTTTGTTACCTAAAGTGGAAAAAAGGTTCACGTGTACCTTGTAAGAGGTCCCATCTAGTGTACGACCCGGTATTTAGATCGGAACCAATTAAATTTTTTTTACCTTTAGTAAAGTTCGTAGAAAAGACTATTGTTATACCATTCTAATTCACAGTTGATGTCCTTTTTTTTTTGATAATTTCTATGTTTGTATAACTCCGATTTATGTGTGAAGACTTATCGGTTGTTTAGTGTCTTCTTTAGTTCTTTCTTTATTTTTATACGTATCTTTGTTTACTGTTTATTTTGTGTTTTTGAGTTTTAGAAACCCTAAGTCATTTTCATCATGATTCCACTTCCAAGTATCGTCATGGTCGAACGGAGTTCTTTGTTCTATTTTTAGTTTATTAATTGGATTGAAATGTGGATTTCGTTGGTCTTTTTCTTCTTTACTTCTCGGGGTTTCAATCATACTCCTTCTTTAGTTTTTTTAATCTCTTCTTTATTCACTCCTTTTTTATTTAATCTGATGTCGTTAAACATTTTTAGTTGTTTTGATTTCGGACCAAGAAACTCTTCTATTTATTTTATGTGTTTTGTGATCGGTCAAGTCAATTCAGTGAGTCAACACAGGTTGAGAAACACTGGGGTACCTGACGTCGTGTGGTCCGGAAGGACAGGTAGTGGTTGAGGGTCTCAAATGAGTCTGAATACAGGTAACTAAGTCACTACGGTAGGTTGGTATATAGGAGACAGTAGGGGAAAAGGAGAGTGGAAGTTAGAAAGGGACTTAGTCCTAGAAAAGTTTACTCCGTCGAAAAGTGTAGTCCACTGGTTTCATAACCTTAAAGTCGAAGTCGTATTCAGGAAGGTCACTTAAAAAAAAAAAAAAGGAGACTGACTAAAAAAAAAAAAAGGAGACTGACTAAAAAAAAGGGAGACTGACTAAAAAAAAAAAAAGGAGACTGACTAAAAAAAAAAGGAGACATCCATAAGAAATAAAAAAAAAATTAAAAATAAAAATGAAATAAAATAAATGTTATGACATAACCAAAACGGTATGTAACTGTACTTAGGTGGTGCCCACATGTACGGTAGGGTTTGTACTTGGGGGGAGGGTGGAGGGAGGGGTGTTGTAGGGAGACCCAGTAGGGGTACGTGGTCGGGGTTCGTACGACATAGGACGTAGCCTGTATCTGACCACTAAGCTAAGAATGTACCATCATATGTACAAAGTTACGGTAAGAGGGTTTAGTAGGGTGTGAGAGGTAGAGGAAGACTCAGGTTTTCAGGTGATATGTGTAGACGCAGAAAGAACGACAGAACGTATGTAACGGTAGAAAGATTTAAGGTATATATACACAATCATATGACATAACCACAAAAAGAAAGACCGAATGAAGTGAGACATATTAGCCGAGGTCAAAGTGGGTAGAGTAGTCTTGTCCATGGGGTTACAAGTAGCGTCGTGACAAATATTATCGGTGTTGTACCTTTGTCGGATCTACAGGTAGTCGTCTACTTACCTATTCTTTCGACACCATGTATATTTGTTACCTCATAATGAGTCGGTAATTTTTTCCTGACTAAAAAAATCCTACCAGACCAACCTAGAGGAACGTCAGGTTCCCTAAGAGTTCTCAAAAGAGGTTGTGGTGTCAAGTTTTCGTAGTTAAGAAGTCACGAGTCGAAAGAAATTTCAGGTTGAGAGTGTAGGTATGTACTGATGACATTATGATATCGAAACTGATCTGCCTGAAAACAACCGTTTCATTACAGAGACGAAAACTTATACGAGAGATCCACCAGGATTGAAAAGAAGGTTCCTCGTTCAAAATCGTAATCGGTCTGAGTAGTTCTTTTTTTACCTCTTCTTAGTTTAGTTGTTTTAATCTTTACTTTTACCTCTTTAGTATTGTCTGTTGTGTCTTTATGTTTCCTAGTATTCACTGTTGGTAGTCGTTGATATACTGTTATTCTACCTGTTGAGCCTTCTTTACCTACTTAAGAATCTTTTTATATTGGAAGGTTTTGACTTGGTCCTTCTCTGTCTTTTAGAATTGTCTGGGTAGTGTTCGTACCTTTGACTTTGACATTAGTTTTTAGAAGGTGGTTTAGTTTTGGGTCCTGGTCTACCGAAGTGTCCCTTAAGATGGTTCTTAAATCTCTTCTCGATTGTAGATAGGATGAGTTTGAGAAGGTCTTTTAATGTCTCCTTCTATTTGAGGGTTTGAGTAAAATACTCCGGTGGTAGTGGAATTATGGTTTTGGTCTGTTTCTACTGTGTTTTTCCTTTCGATCTTCGGTTAAAGTGACTACTTGTATCTACGTTTTTAGGAGTTGTTTTAAGATCGTTTGTCTTCGGTTGTTGTATAATTTTTCTAACATGTAGTACTGGTTCACTCGGAATAGGGTCCCTACGTTCCTATGAAGTTATAAACGTTTAGTTAGTTACACTATGTGGTGTAATTGTTTACCTTTCTATTTTTTGTATACTAATAGAGTTATCTCCATCTCTTTCCGAAACTGTTTTATGATGTAGATAAATACTATTTTTGGAAGGTTTTTCGTCCGAATCTTCCTTTTATGGAGTTGTATCATTTTCAGTATATACTATTTGGGTGTCGTTATAATAGGAGTTTCCACTTTTTAACTTTCGGAAAGGGGATTTCAGTCCTTGTTCTGTTACCACGGGTGAGAGTGATGAACATCAGTGGTATCAATACCTTCAAAATCGGTGTCGTTAGTCTCGTCTTTTTCTTTATTTTCCTTAGATCTAACCTTTTCTTCTTCATTTTGAGAGTGACAAACGTCTACTGTACTAGGCGATGTGTCTTTTGGAATTTCTGTGATGGTCTTTTAATGATCTCGATCAGTTACTTCTATCATTTCAACGTTATATAATTTAATTATGTGTCTTTAGTGAACGTAAGGATAGGTGATTGTTACTCTTTTGTGTTTCTCTTTAATTCCCTTGTTAAATTAAGTGGTAACACTGTGTTTCTTATTTTATGAATGTTTATTTAGATGGACTTCTATGTTTTCCGGATACATATCTTTCAATATTTTGGACTACTTTCTTTAGTTTCTACTGTGTTTATTTACCTCTTTATATGGTACAAGTACCTAACCTTCTTAATTGTATCACTTGTACTCATAGGATGTGTTTCGTTAGATATCTAATATAATGTCTTCATCTTTTTAATTAGAGTTTTAAACATACCTTTGTTGGTTTGTTTTTATTGAACTTCTCGGTCTCGTTAGAACTCTTTCTTCTTTCTTTACCCTCCTTAGTTGGACGAACTGAAGTCCGAAATGATGTTTCGATGTCAGTAAGTTTCGTCATACGATGACCACGTTTCTGTCTTTATATCTAGTTACCTTTTTTATTTTTTAGGTCTCTATGTAGGTACGTGGATTCCTGTGGAAAAGAAACTGTTTCCTCCGTTCTTATATGTTACCTCTTTTCTGTTAGAGAAACTGTTCACAACGACCCCTTTGACCAGTTGGTGAAAATTTTCTTACTTTGATCTTGTGAAAGATTGTGGTATGTGTTATTATTTGAGTTTTACTAATTTCTGGATTTACATTCTGGTCTTTGAGATTCTGAGGATCTCCTTTTGTCCGTTTTGTGAGAGGTTGTATTTAGTGTCGTCCTAGGAGATACTGGGTGGAGGGTCTCATTACCTTTATTTTCTTTTATATTTGTTTACCCTGGATTAATTTGAATTTTCGAAAACGTGTTACTTCCTTTGATATTCGTTTCACTTTTCTGTCGGAAGACTTACCCTCTTTTATTATCGTTTACTTCATTGACTGTTTAGTAATTAGAGTTTTTATTTGTTCGTCGAGTACGTCGAGTTTATGGTCTTTTTATTTCCTGGGTTAGTTTTTTACCCGGTTTCTTGATTTGTCTGTAAAGAGGTTTCTTCTGTATGTCTACCGATTCTTTGTGTACTTTTCTACGAGTTGTAGTAAGTAATAGTCTCTTTACGTTTAGTTTTGGTGTTACTCAATGGTAACCAGTCTTACCGACTCTAGGTTTTCATATGTTCGTTATTTACGACCTCTCCCACATCTCTTTTCCCTTGAGAGAATGTGACCACCACCCTTACGTTTGATCATGTCGGTGATACCTCTTGTCACACCTGTAAGGAATTTTTTTGACCTTTATCTTGACGGTATGCTAGGTCGTTAGGTAGACGACCCGTACGTGTGACTCCTTTGGTCTTAACTTTCTCTGTGCACATGGGGTTACAAGTGACGTCGTGAAAAATGTTATCGATCCTGTACCTTTGTCGGATCTACAGGTAGTCGTCTGCTTACCTATCCTTTCGACACCATGTCTGTGTTACCTTGTAATAAGTCGATAATTTTTCTTCAGTAAACTTAGTCAAGATTACTCCACCTACTTTAACCCCGGATAATATGTTTCACTTTATTTAGTCTTTCTTTTTGCGGTTATATCATATAATTACATATATATACTTTAAATCTTTCTACCATTACCACTGGGATATACACTCTGTCGTTTTCTCTGTGGCTATAGTTCTTGTCTTAAAACCTGAGACACCCTCTTCCGTTCCTACACTACTAAACGTCCTTAACATAACTCGCTTATTGAAACCGAGGTTAAACTCCACAACAGGGACACTTCCTTTTGAGGCCACCGAGTCTCCAATTTCGCAGACGGACGTTACGACCTCTGGACCCAAGTCAGGGACCCAGTCCTTCTAGGGGACCTCTTCCTTTACTGTTGGGTGAGGTCATAAGAACGGACCTCTTAGGGTACCTACCTCCTCCGACCACCCGATGTCATGTGTTCCAGCGTTTCTCAGCCTGTGCTGACTCGCTGAAGTGAAAGTGAAAGTGAAAACCTGTTTCCAGTGTCTAGATTACCCTGACCCTTCAGTAACATTCCACTTAAGTCTCTTTTTCTCTCACTCGGTCCGTCAGTCCGTTCTTTTCCCTTTAAATGATCTCCCTTTTCTCCTCCACTGACCGGGAATTACTCTTGGTCACAGGTGGGAAAGACTGTCATAGGAAGAATATGGGGTAGTTACTTTTTGAGAGACTTCCCTACTAGTGTATCGGTCTCCAGACCTTAGACCACCAGAACGTCGAAACGTTTCTATCTACGGTCACTCTGTTGTCCTACTGTACACCCGTTAAACCAGTTAAAGTGTCTAGCGACACTAAATAAAGAAACAAAAGTTCAAGTTGTATTACTCGGTAGAATAGTTACTCTGGGGTACACCCAGGATAGTCAGTACAATTACATTGAAAGACCGACTGATCCAAAACCAAATAAGACCAATGAAACCATTGTGTGTCTGTAGACCATGATTGACGAACTCGATTTCACTCTTCATGAAGTCCGTTCCATGGGGACCGATGAAAGGACCTTCCTGAGACTCTGTCTAAGGAGTCGGGAACAGAAAGGACAATGAAAGTGGTGAAAGGGAAAACCATAATTTGTTTTCTCTTTGTTTCAGTAGGAGACTTCTTGAACGAACATAGAAACTCTACATTTAAAGGATAGACCAGAAGAACCCTTGGGAGTAGAGACACCGTAAAAATTTTACGTTTAAAGACTCTATCATTTCATTAAAACTTCAACCGAGGAAGTTCCATTAATCTTTAGGATTCACGAAAATACTCTTTAGGTGAAGATTAGGTTGGAGAAAAGAAAAAAAGAAAAAAAAAAAAAGAAACGAAATAAAATGAAATGTTATGACATAACCAAAACGGTATGTAACTGTACTTAGGTGGTACCCACATGTACGTAAGGTGTACCGAAAATGTAACGAAATAGACTGAGTCCTGACTTTAGAATTTTATTCTTGACTCCGGAGAGACACACCAACGTACACAGAAACATATTGTAACGATGTCTACTAAACATTTTCTCGAGATAAATTAACCGACTTTATTTTCATTCGTGAATGGTTTTTTAAGATTTATGTTTTGTTTATAAATGACTTACATCATTGGTTATCTCAATAGACTCAGTATGTTTATTCGTTTTGGTCTTGATTGTACGTTTCCGATTATTTTTATTTTTATCACTGAAAAAGAAACCCAATTTGAGTTTTTCCGGAAACCACTTTCGGAATAAGTCTGGAAGTTTATATACTAATTAATTCGAGATTTAAAATCTTGTACGTTAAGAATTTTGTTTAAAGTTAAATTAATTTTTAAAACAGTGACTAGAGTCATTGAAATCCACTGTTTTTACAAGAACCCCTTTGATTTAGTTCACACAAAAAGAACGTTTACAGATTTTCGGTCTTTATATTTATGTCCGGTGTCCTGGACTTAATCGAGTTCGTCTGTCCTCGACTTTGGTTCCCTTTTTTTATTTTCACTGTGAAAATTTGAGTATTGAGACCATTACGAGGGAATTGGTTTTAATGTCTATCATCCGGAATCAATCGACTCATTCCTTGGAATTATATAAGACAAACATTCAACATTTAAATAATATTATGGACCAAGTATAGAGATCAAAGGGAAAATTAGACACATGTGTAATATGTATACTCTATAGAGATGAGGATTTTTCATAATAATCTTAACCTAAATATTTTACAATAAACGAGTCAACATAGAGAAACGTTGGGGTACCTGACATCGGGTGGTCCGAGGAGACAGGTACTATAAACGACCGTTTTTATTTCTCGAGATAAATTAAAATTATTTTCTCTTTGAACGGTTCTACGGAAAGTCCAAATGTATTTAAGCCTTTATAAGTTATAATTTAACCATGGACCATAATTACAAACAAACAACCAGATTAATTATATCTGTACAGAACTCAGTAGTCGTAATGTAACACGGATCCAAATTATATTCGATCCGCTACCGTGGGGTGAGGTCATGAGAACGGACCTTTTAGGGTACCTGTCTCCTCGGACCATCCGACGGTAGGTACCCCAACACTTCTCAGTCTGTCCTGACTCGCTGAAGGGAAAGTTAAAAGTGAAAGTACGCAACCTCTTCCTTTACCGTTAGGTGAGGTCACAAGAAAAGACCTCTTAGGGTCCCTACCCCCTTGGACCACCCGATGGCAGATACCCCAGTGTGTCTCAATCTGCGCTGACTTCACTGAATCGTCGTCGTCGTCACTTCACTTACCGTGGGGTGAGGTCATGAGAGCGGACCTTTTAGGTACCTACCTCCTCTACCCATCCGACGTTAGGTACCCCAGAGATTCTCAGCCTTTGCTGACTCGTTGAAGTGAAAAAGAAAGTGAAAAATGAAAGTACGTAACCTCTTCCTTTACCGTTGGGTGAGGTCACAAGAACGGACCTCTTAGGGTCCCTGCCCCTTCTGACTACCCTACGGTAGATACCCCAGCGTGTCTCAGCCCGTGCTGACTTCGCTGAATCGTCGTCGTCGTCGTCGCTTCGCTTTCAGTGAGTCAGTTCAGACTGACGCTGTGTCAGGTACCTTGAGAGGTCCGGTCTTATGTCCCCAGCCATCGGTAAGGGAAGAGGTCCCCTAGAAAAGTTGAGTCCCTAACTTAAGTCCAGAGGACGTAACGTCCACCTAAAAAATTATCGACTCGGTGTTACCTTCTGGTTCTTATATATCCGATTTATCCTAAATTAATATACTATGTTTAAACAGTTGGTCCTTTCATTGAGTTATACTTCTTTGAAAACTCCTTTTTATGATTACTCTTTTATTAAAACTCATTTCAAAATCTTTATTACTATAAAATCCTACGTCACCTTCATTCTTTGTATAAATTCCCTAATCTAGACTATCTATCTCACGGACTTCTTAATACCTACCTCCAAGCACTGTAACATGTCCTCTGTCCCTAGTTCTGGTAGCGGTGCCTTTTCTTTACGTTTTTTTGTTTTACTGACAGACTCCTCTAGAATGTTATGGACACCTTTCTTCTCTTCACTTTTCGTCTCTTTTCCTTTCTATATTCGTAGACTTACGTCTCAAGGTTTCTTATCGTTTTTCTCGATTCTTTCGGAAGGAGTTGCTAGTTACGTTTCTTTATTTTCTTTTATTGTCTTACCCTTTCTGATCTCTAGAGAAGTTCTTTTAATCTCTATGGTTCCCTTTTAAAGTACGTTTGTACCCGAGTTATTTCCTATCTTTACCATACCTGGATTGTCTTCGTCTTCTATAATTCTTCTCCACCGTTCTTATGTGCCTTCCTGACATGTTTTTCCTGGAGGTACTACGTCTATTGGTACTCCCACACTAGTGAGTGGATCTCGGTCTGTAGGACCTCACACTTCGGATGACCCGAAATCCTTCGTAGTGATGTTTGTTTCTATCATTTCCACTACCTCAAGGTCAACTCGATAAAGTTTAGGACTTTCTACTACGACACTTCCACGACGTGAGTTATACGGTCGTTTAAACCTTTTGAGTCGTCACCGATGTCCTAACCTTTTCAGTTAAAAGTTGGGTTAGAGTTTCTTTCCGTTACAGTTTCTTACGAGTTTGATGGTGTGTTAACGTGAGTAGAGTGTACGATCATTTCATTACGAGTTTTAAGAGGTTCGGTCCGAAGTCGTTATACACTTGGCACTTGAGGGTCTACAAGTTCGACCAAAATCCTTTCCGTCTCCTTGGTCTCTAGTTTAACAGTTGTAGATGACCTAGTACCTTTTTCGTTCTCTCAAAGTCCTTTTGTAGATAAAGACGAAATAACTGATACTCTTTCTGAAAGTGACACACCTAGTGTTATTTGACACTTTGTAAGACTTTCTCTACCCTTATGGTCTGGTGGACTGGACGGAGAACTCTTTGGACGTCTAGTCCTTCGTTGTCAATCTTGACCTGTACCTTGTTGTCTGACCAAGGTTTATCCTTTTCCTCATGCAGTTCCGACATATAGCAGTAGGACGAATAAATTGAATATACGTCTCATGTAGTACTCTTTGTGACCCGACCTTCTTCGTGTTCGACCTTAGTTCTAACGGTCCTCTTTATAGTCACTGGAGTCTGTACGTCCACTGTGGTGGGAATACCGTCTTTCACTTCACCTTGATTTCTCGGAGAACTACTTTCACTTTCACCTCTCACTTTTTCAACCGAATTTCGAGTTGTAAGTCTTTTGCTTCTAGTACCGTAGATCAGGGTAGTGAAGTACCCTTTATCTAACCCTTTGTGACCTTTGTCACAGTCTGAACCCGAGTCTTAGTGACGTTTACCACTGACGTCGGTACTTTAATTTTCTGTGAATGAGGAACGTTCTTTTCAATACCGGTTGGATCTATCGTATAAATTTTCGTCTCTGTAATGAAACGACTGATTCCAGGCAGATCACTTCCGATACCAAAGAGGTCACCAGTACGTACCTACACTCTCAACCTGACACTTCTTTTAACTCACGGCTTCTTAACTACGTAAAATTGATACCACAACCTCTTCTGAGAACTTTCAGGGAACCTGACGTTCCTTAAGGTTGGTCAGGTAAGACTTCCTCCAGTCGGAACCCTAAAGAAACCTCCCTTACTACGACTTCGACTTTGAGGTCATGAAACCGGTGAAGTACTCTTCCCAACTGAGTGACCTTTTCTGAGACTACGACCCTCTCTGACCCCCGTCCTTCTCTTCCCCTGCTGTCTCTTACTCTACCGACCTACCGTAGTGACTGAGCTACCTGTACCCAGACTCATTTGAGACCTTCAACAACTACCTGGTCCCTCCGGACCGGATGACGCTAAGTACCCCAGCGTTTCTCAGTCTGTGCTGACTCGTCGACTTGACCTGACTTCCTAGAGAGGTCCATAAGTTGTTGAACTTTCAATTTTAACACGATGTTTTTTAATTAACCACCTTTCAAACACTTTTTAGAGTTTTTTCCTCAAAATATATACTAGTCAGTCCTGACTGATTCAAAATTTTGTTCAAACTCACTTACTTGGTACCTTCTTTCGATCACGTATTGTATTTAAACCGAAATGACGGAGAAATCTTTCCTGTTCAAAATTTTTACAACTTGACGGAAACTATTACCTAAAACACAAATAAATGGAAATTTCGTTAGACGTAATCGGAAACTTTAGAAAATAACAGTAGAACCGATACAAAGAAGACAAGTTGAGTCAGCGAGTGAACTCAGTCTGAGAAACACTGGGGTACCTGACGTCCTCCGGTCCGGAGGGTCAGGTAGTGGTTAAGGGTCTTAGGTAGTTTGAGTACAGGTAACTCATCCACTACAGTAGGTTAGTAGAGTAGGAGACAATAGGGGAAGAGGACGGAAGTAGAAAGGGTCGTAGTCCCAGAAAAGTTTACTCAGTCGAGAAGTGTTGTGTTCCGGTTTCGAAACCTGAAAGTCGAAGTCGTAGTCAGGAAGATTACTTATAGGTCCTGACTAAAGGAATCCTACCTGTCCAGTCTAGAGGAACGTCAGGTTCCTGAGAGTTCTCAGAAGAGGTTGTGTTGTCAAGTTTTCGTAGTTAAGAAACCACGAGACGAAAGAAAGATCAGGTTGTGAGTGTAGATATGTACCGGTGACCTTTTTAGTATCGGAACTGATCTGTCTGGAAACAACCGTTTCATTACAAAGACGAAAAATTATACGACAGATCCAACCTGTATTTAAATGAAGGTTTCTCATTCACAGAAAATGAAAGTACCAACATTAGTGGTAGATGTCACTAAAACCTCGGGTTTTTATTTTGGACGATGACAAAGTGACAAAGAGGTAGATAAAGGGTACTTCACTACCCTGGTCTACGGTACTAGAAGCAAAAGACTTACAACTCGAAATTCGGTTGAAAAAGTGAGAGGAGAAAGTGAAAGTAGTTCTCCGAGAAATCAAGGAGAAGTGAAAGACGGTATTCCCACTACAGTAGACGTATAGACTCCAATAACTATAAAGAGGACCGTTAGAACTAAGGTCGAACACGAAGAAGGTCGGGTCGCAAAGAGTACTAGATAAAACGTATATTCAATTTATTCGTCCCACTACTATATGTCGGAACTGCATCAGGAGAAGGATAAACCTTAATCAGTCAACAAGGTACAGGTCAATATTGTCAACGAAGGACTGGACGTACATTCTAAGAGTTCTCCGTCCAGTCCACCAGACCATAAGGGTAGAGAAAGTCTTACAAGGAGTCAAATGACACTAGGTGTGTCAGTTACCGAAACTGTATCGGTTATTTCGTCTTTATATATATATATATATATATATATATATATATATATATATATATATATAAAAACTTGAGAAAACGAAAAAACTACTAGGTCACCACAACCGTTAAACTAGAGAACAAGGAGACGGAAAAGATTTTGGTCGGACTTGTAGACCTTCAAGTGCCAAGTGTATGACAACTACGGACCTAACCTCTTAAAACTCGTAATGAAATGATCTCACACTCTACTTCCGTTAACACACCATCAAACTCGTAAAAAACCGTAATGGAAAGAAACCCAAACCTTACTTTTGACTGGAAAAGGTCGGGACACCGGTAACGACTGAAAGGTTTAAACGACCGTATAACTCACGTCGTGAAAGTGTCGTAGTAGAAAAGCTTAAACGTTATCGAGTTGACCTTAAAGTAGTGAAGGTGATCGAAACGAGTGTCACTACGAAGGATTCCGAGTGAACTGAAGCGTAAGGTCCTACAGACAGAGTTACACTCGCTAGTGTGGTATCACTAATAGACACTGAACTTCTAGAAAAAACATGACAAGAAGCCACATAAGAACGGTGGAGAAGAATTATAGAAGACGAAGACGATCCAGGTATGGTAAAGACGGGAAATAACTCGGATCGAAACGTACTTTACAAGGGAACAAAAAGATTAAAAGAACTTCTCTAGAGATCAGAACAGGTAAGATAACAAAAGGAGATAAAGTAACGTGACTAGTGTCTCCTTCCGAAAGAATAGAGAGGAACGATAAGAAACCTTGAGACGTAAGTTTACCCACATAGAAAGGAAAAGAGGTAACGAAAAACGAAGAGAAGAAAAGTGTCGATAAATATTCCAGAGGAGTCTACCGGTAAAACAAGAAAACGTAAAGAAAAAGAACACCCACCACAACTAAGGACAGAGGACATGTTACAGTACTTGGACAGGTGTCAAGTAGACAGATAGTCTAGATCAGGGAATTTAGATAAAGAATGAAGGTAACATATTAGTGTTCCCCAAACTAAATCCAGTATGGACTTACCGAATCACCAAAAGGGATGACAGAAGTTAAATTCAGACTTAAACCGTAATTCCTCAAGTACTAGACTCGGTGTTAGTCGAAGACAAAACAAACAAAACAACAACAACAACAAGTAAAAACAAAACGACTAACATATCTCGAAGAGGTAGAAACCGACGTTTCGTATATTAGTTAGACTAAAACCACAACTGGTAGACACTACAGGCACACATCTCTGAAGAGAACACAACAACCTTCTCCCACAAACGATACTGGTCACACAAGAGAACTGTTTTGGGATAATCGAAAACGGGACGAAGTAAGACATGAGGTTTCGGTTTAAACGGACAATGATGTCCACAAAGAAGTGAAGGACGAAAACGTAAGGTCAGGGGATATTACTTTTCCTGTAGAAAAAACCCACAATCAAGACTTTCTAGAACATCCAGAAGTATCTCGGCAAGTCGAAGTCGAAGAAGTGTAATGACCAACGTCGTATCTGAACCTAATGAGTCTGTAACTTACCAAACGAAACCTTTACTTGTCTCTAGTAAGACAGTAAAAACTTTAAAGTAGGTTCATGACGTAAAACCTGAGAAAACAACTGGTACTACCGATGAGGTAAAGAAGATTCCCTAAGGACGGGTGTCACCATCTATATTACCAGTAGACTCAATTTAAGTGGGTAAGGTCAGTTAAAATAAAGTGACTAAGGATTTTACAACTGCAAGTGAGAACGGTAAAGGACAAACTCGTGAAGGTTTACCGGAACTAAGTGACTGGATTGTAAGGTCCAAGGATACGTTATAACGAGAAATGTCGTCTCATGGAACGAAGGTAATGGTCAGTGTAGGTGCTGACCCGTAACAAAAACGAAACCGAGTTAGAGAAGTAAGAAAGACCTCAATAAAGAGGTAACTAGATGTCATCGTATAACTGAACCCGTGTGGATGACTGAACCTCTCAATTAGAAAGTCACAGGATAGAAAAACGGAAAAGTATGACAAGTACCCAAAGTGTTCTGTCCTTATGACTACACCAAACGGTAAGTGAAGAGGTCACCTGGAATAACACAGTTTTGAGAGTTGGTAATGGACGGGTAGAATCCACCAGGATGTACCGTACCGAGTATCAAAGTAGAGACCACCGAGTCTTCCATTTCGCAGACGGACGTCACGTCCTCTGGGAACAAACTAGGGACCCAGTCCTTCTAGGGGACCTCTTCCTTGACCGTTGGGTGAGGACATGAGAACGGACCTCTTAAGGTACCTACCTCCTCGGACCATCCGATATCGGGTACCCCAGTGTTTCTCAGTTTGTACTGACTCGCTGAAGTGAGTGAGTGAGTGAGTGAGTGAGTGAGTGAGTGAATACCAGGTACACTAATCTAACCAAACAAAAGAGACTAACACCAAAAGTCAGACAGACGGGAGACTACCGCCTCTTCCGTTACCGTTGGGTGAGGTCATGAGAACGGACCTTTTAGGGTACCTACCTCCTCGGACCATCCGACGTCAGGTAGCCCAGCGATTCTCAGTCCGTGCTGACTCACTGAAGTGAAAGTGAAAAGTGAAAGTACGTAACCTCTCCCTTTACGGTTGGGTGAGGTCACAAGAACGGACCTCTTAGGACCCCTACCGCCTCAGACCACCCGACGGTAGATACCCCAGTGTGTCTCAGTCTGACCTCGATGACTTCGCTGAATCGTCGTCGTCGTCGTCGTCGTCGGGAGACTACCTCTTCCTGTTCTCCGAATACCTTTGAAGGACAAACCCTATCTGACTCCCCATTTCATCCGGAACAAGACTACCCACTTCGGTACGAGTCATTTGGTAATTAGGTTAAAAGACAACTGGTCTCTGAGGGTCTGTGGGTGTCCGTTACCCTGTCAGAGGACCCCACCCACCCCCCCCCAGTGACGATAAAAGAGGACCCAAGGACCATGTGTCCCAAGACAACACGGGAGGTTCTCAGATAAAGGGTCCGAACACTTTCAAGACCGTAGAGATACCACACCGATTACCACTGGAACAGGTTCCCCCGATTATGGCTGGAACAGGTTCTCCCGATTATGGTATGGGTTCAGACGACGTGGGTCTCGGGGACAGGGACACAGTCTGTTGGGGACTGGGTAAGGGGGTGTCATCTGTGAGTTTATATCAAGATAGGGTCAGAGACATCCCGGGAACCCAGGACCACACGTCTTCCAAAAAAACTCGGGAGACTCGTAGAGACCACCCTTACCCCAAACTAAGATTTGTACTTAAACGGGGAGGATGGTAGAACGACCCCGAAGAGGAAACGGGAACCTACACCCCATAGAGGAGTGTCGACGAAGTCAGGATGACAGAATGACTCCACAGATACTGGAACTTACACCCTATAGAGGTGTACCGGTGAGGTCACTTCGTGTCGGTAGTGAGGACTGGAACCTACACCCTACAGAGAAGTACCCGACGAGGTCGTTTCAATCGACGGTGAGGACTGAAGCCTACACCCCATAGAGGAGAGTCAGGGAGGTCACGACGTGTCGATGACGAGTGACGTATCTCTCCCCCTTTTGTTTGGGGGACGTTACTTCTTTTATATCCTCTAAGTCCAAGGTAAAGACCCAGTCCTTCTCGGGGACCTCACCCTTTACTGTTGGGTGAGATTGTAAGAATGGACCCTTTAGGAACTTCTCTCCCGGACCATCCGTCAAATCTTCCAGTATTCCTCAGTCTGTGCTGACTCCTACCTACGTGTGTCACTTCATACTTAGACAATACAAAATTTTACGAAACCCCCTCCCAAGAAAACTGTTTTGAAGGTTTCATTTTAATAATATTTCAAGGAAACTCGAGATCGATTGAAACCCCACGAAGTTTTCCAGGGACTTTGTGGGGTTTCCCTCTATAATTTGATTAATCCAAGTGAACCATACAATTAAACTATTATTTAAAATTTAATATACCTTAAATCATATGTATAAGATCTTTAACATACCTCAAGGATTTTAACCTATACAGGACCATCATATAATAGTCAGTATTAAGATAAATAAAAGACTTTTACAACGTCCATTGTCGTCATTGACCCAACGAAACAGTTTATGTAACTGACATTAGTCTAAATTTGTACGAAAGAATTCAGAAAACAATAATATCTGTCAAAACCAAAGTGAGACTACGGAAACTTTTTTTAAGGAGGAAAAGTTCTAAATATATTTCATAAAGATCTATTTATTCTCAAAGACTAAAAGTCTAGTGTTACGACTTCACTCATTCTTTAACTTCTTAAGGTCATCCTTTGGATTATTGAAGTATTTCGACAATTGTTTTTATAATCGATGTATCCTGACTCGTTTGACCTTTTATGTCAACGTTAAAAATACCAAAGATTGATTTTTATAACAAGCAAATTTAGACAAGTCCACATTCTTTTAGGAAGAGGAATTTGATTAATACTGAATGTTATTGAACCATTTAATATGGAAAACACTCGTTTTAACTTCGTAAATAGAAAAAGAAAGATGGACCAACTAGAACAGTCATCGTAAACGAACGGAGTTTCTAATTCGGTACGTGGTCACACTTACTGTCCATGTTACTTTGACTTCTTCCGAGTAATTCAGTTAATACTGAAGAAACCAGTGAACTAATAACGTTGACCTAATGTTGATCAATGTGATTAAAAAAAAATACAACAAATGAAAGTTTAGAACAAAACGACAAACGGACGATGTGACATAGTAATGGTCACAACGATTGACATAATCAGGATAGGACAGATTAAATATTCTAACAATAGAGAATGTTACACATTAGTCCGGGGGTTGTTTTGAAATTAGTATTCGATTTGTAAAACTCTTTTAGTGGAAATATTATATTTTACTAACACGAGTACACTAAGATACATACCCTTCTTGGTGTCCCTTTCACAGAGGACCTAATATCAATCTGTCTCAGGTCTCTTAAATTTAATAACTGCTCCGGACCAGGTTTTGAATTGTGGATCTCACCGTATAGTTCTTAAAAACCGACTAGAACCTATTCGGAGGGTCGTGGTTCTCTGTTTTTAACTAGTACTTTGTAGAGAGTTTATTATCACTTTAAAGACTGGTTCTCCCCTTTTGGACTCCTTTTATTAGTCGTTAACGTCGAGAGTTTGTACTCCATCACTCGGAGTTCCTTCCTCTGATAGACGGTAGACCTTCAGTAGTATAACACCGGTGAAGAGTACCATTTAAGACTCCTTTGACGTCCGGAGTCTCTCGACTCCATGATTGTTTCTTTAATAAAATCACTCGAGATTGAGAACATTGAAGTGTATGTATCTTTTCACGATTTAAGGAATTGAAGTTTACGACGGAGGGGCCAAAATTCGAGTTATAAAGGTTTAGATATACATATTTTATCTATGAAAAGGTTCTTCTGGTTTATTTCTGTTTAGACTTGTGGACCTTGTGACCGTTACTACCGTCTGTGAGGGTCTTTCTGGGTGGACTGTATCGTCAATCCTCCCAGTAACGGGGGAAAGGTGTTCTAACACCTTCCTTGACTGTCACCCCCTAAAAACGTCCCTTTTCAGTTAAGACTGAGATATAACCTTGATAAAGAAACTGAACGAAAGGTAACGAAAATATTAGTATGTATTACTGGACGGAGTCTCTTAGGACGGGGAAACGGACTGACGATTTGATTTGACGGAAACAAGTCTTGGGACAGATGGACATCTACCACTCATTCACTCACTTTCAACGAGTCGACACAGGTTGAGAAACACTGGAGTACCTGATATATCAGGTACCTTAAGAGGTCTGGTCTTATGACCTCACCCATCTGAAAGGGAAGAGGTCCCCTAGAAAGGTTGGGTCCCTAGTTTACGTCCAGAGGGTGTAACGTCCACCTAATAAACGGTTGACTCGGTTTTCCCTTCGGGTTCTTATGTCCTCACCCATCGGATAGGTAAGAGGTCGTCTAGAAGGGTTGGGTCCTTAACTTGGCCCCAGTACACGAAACGTCCATCTAAGAAATGGTTGACTCAATAGTCCCTTCAGATGAACATCTACCATTCTTCCTTCCGTGATTGTGTAAGGGGACGGACTCCGAACGGTAAGATACTTTATAAACCTTCTAATTACCGGAAACACGAAACAAAGGAATGGAAGGGGGTAGAAACTAGATATTTTCTTGGACCGTAGGTCTGGGGACATTCTACCAACAAAATTCTACTATCAGATGGAAGAAGAACCAGTCGACCGAGAGGTTTATGTCAGCATAAGGAACGGAGTTACGGAGAAGAGAGTCTAACTAACTGGAGAGTACGTCGTTCGTCTCGTTCGAACCTGAACCATTACCTTTGTTAGACTAGACGGACGTTGGTAGTGACGGAACCGGCACCGGTCTCGGGTCACTGACGGGACGTCTCCAGGAAGACCGTGAGAACGTCGGGGACACTGATCTTGAGGTGACGACCTCTTACTGGGACTTTAGGTCTAAACGGGTAACGAAGACGACGATGACCTTCGTAGGGTCTTTGTCTTTTATTATTAAAGGGAAGTTTAGAAAACGTAAGTCTGGTCCTGAAGGTAATCGTCTGTCACCGACCCCCAGACCCTTAGACCCATACATCAAACGACGGAAAGTTGGAGGACGAGTAGTCTTTCGTACCTTCGTACCCTTACTTAGACTCTAGATTATACCCGGACTACTAAATAGAGGTATCAAAGACTCGTAAATAAGAATGGTAACGTGGGTATAATTAGAGAGTATGTATCATATGTCTTCGTGAAGTATTAAAATTGGATTATTCGTTCTTAAAAAACATGTTTAATTTAACAAGAGTCTAATTCCCCTTTATATTCCTGGACCTTAAAAGGTATTGATAAAGACATACTGCAATTAAAGGAAAGATCAAGTCAGTGATAGGTGGAAACATAAGTCGTTTGATTTCGGATACACTTTATGTTGTTTGTGATGAATGTATTTTCTTATTCATTCGGACAATATGTCTCACTTCATTCAGTCTTTTTGTGGTTAAGTCATATAATTGTGTATATATACCTTAAATCTTTCTACTATTGTTAGTGGGATATACGCTATATCATTCTCTGTGTCCACATTTCTTGTCTGAAAACCTGAGACACCCCTTTCCACTCCCACTCTACTAAATTCTCTTATCGTAACTTTATACGTATGATGGTATACGCCTTATCTAACGGTCAGGTCCAAGTTACGTACTCTGACCCGCGAGTCCCGACCACGTGACCCTACTGGGACTCCCTACCTTACCCCTTCCTCCAACCTCCTCATAAGTCCTACCCCCCGTGTACATGTGGGTACCGACTAAGTACAGTTACATACCGTTTTTTGTGATGTTATATCATTTCAGTAATCGAAGGTTAATTTTATTTATTTAATTAATTTTTATTCATTTTCCCTCTTTCACTTTCTTTTAATTTAGTCAATTACTTATATGTGTCTACGTATGTATATTATGTAATTTTAGTGTTTATGTATTTATTGTGTATTCATCCATCTACGATGATAAGAGAGAGAGAGAGAAAAAAATTTGTTACTAAATAAACGGTATGAACTGTAATCATTGATATTTCCACGTCTCCCTCTCTCTGTCTGTCTTTACCTCTACCTATGTTCTACTTCTGGTTTTTCCGTGTTTGTGAAGTTTTGGTTCTCCATAAATGATTAGTCACCGAACTCTCGGTAACTTGAGAAAAAAAAAAAAAAGGGGAGGTGTTTGATCAAATTCTGAGACATTCTTATACCTGTACTCGTCCATGTACATCATAAAGAGTGTGACAAAGTCTTCTAAGTGATTGGGAGATTGTAGGTAGTTTAGTTCTATGTACAAGATGTCACTAATCAATGATAAAAAGATTGTTCTCTTTTGAGTCGTTCTACGAGAATTCTTCCTTTATGTCGGATAAACCATTATTCCTTTAAAAACTATGAAGATCCTTTTCTTTTGTTGTTTTAGAAAAAAATCCAATTTTATCGGTGTATTAGAAGTTTAATAAAGTAAAATTTTAGAGTCTTATAAAACTTTTACTCGACTATCAGTGAACGAAATTCGTTCAAGTCTCTTAGATCCAAGGACTTACGATATAGTAGAAGTATTACAACACTTAAAAAAAAGAATCCATTGTGTTTCGGTTTGAGTTTATTAAGTGAGTTTTATCACATATTATTGAGTTTTTATGAGGTATTTTTATAGTATAGAATCAAATAAAAGTAAAACCGAGGAAACCTTTTGGTAGAACGTAACTTTTAATCGTTCATGTACCTCTATGTCCACACCCTTCTTACATCTTTTTATAAAAAATACATATTATTACAAAATCACTAATTATAGACTATATGTATGTCCATATCAAAGTTAAAAGAAACTTTTACGTCTAGGTCAAAGAACGGTTTCATAAGCTAAGTTATAAAGTGAAAAAAAAGTCTAAGATATCTTCTGAAATAGTGGTACATAGAAGGATCATAAAGTAGTTGATACGGGGAAATTGTAGTTTATCCCTAACTTAAATAAGATTGTGTATTATTTATTACATACAGTTAGTTAACTAACCACTACTATAACTACGATGAATTCTATAAGATACAGTGGTTTCATTCTCTCTTTTCATTACTGGACTTTCACTCATAGGTACCTTTTTAATTAACATGTAATAAATAAACTAAATTATACGTTATATCCTATACAATTAACGTAACTGAAAAATGAGAAAAGTTTAAATAAAGTCTTTCATCTTTCCTTCTACCTCACTTCATTTTGATTTTAAATTAATTACATCTAAATATTATTAAAATTTATGGATTTTGAGTTTACTTTTTATAGATTAAGTCAATCACGTTAATCAAGGAATATTTGAATCAAACTATTAAAACAGTAATAATTACAAGTCTGAAAAAGGTAGACCTCATGATAGAGTAAAAAAAAAAAAATTAAGATAATGAACAAAAAGTCTCAGTTACCAAAACTGGTATCTGACGACAAAAGAGTCCACAGTCCTGCCTTCTACAAACACAAATATTATTGAGTCTGGAGAAGACCCCCAGTGAATCCGTGTACGTATTAAGTATTCGTCTCGAAGTGTCTTTGTTTAAGACGTTATCTAAGTCCTAGAAGCCGTAAAGGTTAAAATGAAGGAGAAAAAATAGTGACTCTAAAGACCTTCCAATGAAGGACATTCAACTCTCGGTCATAATGATATAAAACCATAATCAATACTTTGGTAGTATAGAAGGGGTTACCCACTGTTGGTTTATAAATGGACACATTTTTAAACTCTTTAGAGGTCAATCTAGTCAATGGAGTCACTTGATGAGGTATGTCTTTATTAAAATAGTAAATAGACGTGTGTATAGACGATGACAGACAGGAAAACTCAATAGAATCAACGATATGACTTCAAGACTTTGGTAGTGTATCTAATCTAACATGGTCACTCGGTCATTTCAACGATTCAGTACAACCTGAGAAACGCTAGGGCACCTGACATCGGATGGTCCGTGAAGGTAGGTACCTTAAAAGGTCCGTTATTATGACCTCACTAAACGGTAAAGGAAGAGGTCCCCTAGAAGGGTTGGGTCCCTAGTTCGGGTCCAGAGGACGTAACGTCCGTCTATGAAATGACAGACTCGGTGGTCCCTTCGATTCAGTATCTAACATGTTCGAATCAAAAAATATATTTAAAGAAATACCATACAATCGTAACAAAAGAGGTTGTGTTTACGTCCGTCCTTACAATCAGTACGAGAAGTCATTGGAGGATATCATGGATTTCGTATAAAAGTATAACTTATTTCGTATTGTACTCTTTGACTTATTTATTCGGTTTCTGTATTCACTAGTATAAAAACAACTCGTGGATGAACTACGCTCTGTGATACGAAAACTACAACCCTAAGTTTCGTCTTATTTTGTCTTTGTGACTGGAGTATCTCGTCAGATGTCTACATCTGTCCTTAAGTGCGGTCTTCAGACGTAAGATCTGTTGGTTGTTGTCCTCTTCTTTTGGGTTCTATGATATCTTTCTTGCCCCTTAACACACTTTCCATCTCAATCATTCACGAACTATCTCTATTACTCAGACTCAGATCTAAAGTCAAGTTATCTCTCAAATGTACTAATTGAAATAAATACGTTTTAGTAGGGATCGAGAACCATTATTCAAGGTAGATACACGTGATAAAATGGTTTCAGTTTCTTATAAGTAAATATTTTGAGATACAATTTATGTTGTTGTGTCGACTCTTGTTAATCTCCCGAAAACGTATAATCAAAGGAGTACCTTTCTTTTCGATTATTATATCGATGTTACTCTGATCAAAAAATAAAGTTTTCCTTAAAATAAATAGTTAAACAAAAATTAGGGTGGGTGTTTCGTCGTGTTAGGGTATCCGAGTACGAAAGTGAGGTCGTCGTCGACACTCACTGTGGGTTTACCTGGAGTCTCGTCGAAGTAGTAGGCACAAGCAGTAAATACGGTTCACGATGTGAATCTTCCACTGGGTCTCCCTACAACACCCCTCCCTCCACCCTCCCCCCAAGTACAAACCCTTGAGTACATTCTTAATTTCTAAAAAAATTTTTTTATTTATTTATTTAAGTATGATCGTCAATTTTTTTTTTTTTTTTCTTCCACTAGGTTACAACGGATTAAAATTTTAATGGACAACGTATGAGAGTATTGATTCCTTTTAACACGGTAAAGTGAAGTTATGAACGAACTGTATTGTTGACGAAATATCAAAAACAAAAAAAAAAAACGAAATATCAAAATTTAGGAATACTATTTGTATTTTAAAGGAATTATAAACCTTACCTAAAATTTTACAAAGATTCGAAATTAAATATTGGGACAAACCAAATCCGAAATCTCAAGATCTTATCTAAGATAATGTAGAAGTGATTCTGGACAACTTCAAACTCGAGTAGAAAGGAAAATGAACCCGAAGGGAACACCGAGAGTCGACCATCTCTTAGGCGGACGTTACGCCCTCTGGACGTAAACTATGGACCCAACCCTTCTAAGGGACCTCTTCCCTTTCCGATAGGTGAGGTCATAAGACCGGACCTCTTAAGGTACCTAACATATCAGGCACCCCAGAGTTTCTCAGCTGTACTGACTCGTTGAAAGTGTGAGTAAAGGAAAATTACCTTTCATATCCTTGACATTCCATGGGGTATGTAGGTTTCAGTTGTTAGATATTGTTTTATTATTTTGACATAATTATAAGGGAAGTATATTTGTTCGACAATCTCGTTCACGGAATGTTAACGAGTTGACTTCTGTTCCTGGGTCCGTCCTGGACAAGGGGTCGGGAGGTGAGGAAACGGGGGGACGAAGAGGGAACCCTGTGCACGGGGAGGGGTTCAGACGACAAACGGCAACCAGGAACACGACGTCGAGGACCGATGGACCGGGACCTCCACACCCCCCACGCCTTCGTCGTCGATATCTACATGGACACACACACACACACTAATAGTGCGTGTAAGGACCGTCTACACCACTTGTTGACGACGGGACTGACGGTTTCACACCGGTGGGCCACCAAGGGCGTCGCCCCAAGACCCCAAGGGTCATCGTCCCGAGACCGGCGGTCGAAACCTCGACTACTCTACATCCATGGAAGTACCCTACAGTGAAGTAGTCACTCACGGACTCGGGCTGTCATACCCCTGTTGGAGGTCCGTCGGGGAAGGAAGGGCACTGTGACCATAGAGAAGATCTCCCTACAAACCCCCTAAGTAAGGACTTGTGACCCGTATGTCAAGAATACTGTTGAAGGACAACCTTTAGGGAAAGAGGAAGTTTATCGATCTTACCAACGAGAAAAGATGTTAACTAATACTGTCTCTAAGTAACACTCAGAACGAATACTCACCGGTTTGGAACGACGGAAGCCCTGACGCAGAAAAGTGATCAAAAGTCGACAAACGTAGTAACTACATGACATGTGAGTGAACCCGAAAGGACCACCGAGTCACTATTTCTTAGACGGACGTTACGTCCTCTGCGTCCTCTGGGTCCAAGGTAGGGACCCAGACCTTCTATGGGACCTCCTCCCGTACCGTTGGGTGAGGTCATAAAAACGAACCTGTTAGGGTACCTGTTTCCTCGGACCGTCCGATGTCAGGTACCCAAGGTTTCTCAGACTGTACTGACTTTGCCAAATCGTGTGTACACGGGTACAAGTGAACCACTCACTGGAATAAGGGTTTAACGAAAGTCCACCACTCCTTGTCGACTTACCGTAGGTACTTTATCAAGACCCTTTACATTTTAGAATATTAGTCCTTGGATAAGGTCTAATATCTTTCTTTTCTTTCGGGGAATGAAGTGAGATGGTGACAAGGTTTCGGACGAAGTCATTAGCAGGATCTTTATTATAGGGGGTATTGAGAGTACCGTTGTGGTCAAGGGAAGTCGACTTTAGGTTGACGGATAAGTGTTCAAAAGGATACAGGAGTTCTATGTGTATTGTCTCGACTGTACGTGGCTGAAGTATCTACTTTTCACAGGTAAGAGAAATAAGAGACGAAGGAAATATTATGAGGATTAGTAGCACAGTCGTCACCGGTGTCATGACCTTTTCCAGTCAAAAGTAAGGTTAGGGTTTCTTTTCATTACAGTTTCTTACGAGTTTGATGGTGTGTTAACGTGAGTAGAGTGTGCGATCATTTCATTACGAGTTTTAAGAGGTTCGGTTCGAAGTCATTATACACTTGGTACTTGAGGGACCACGAGTTCGACCAAAATCTTTTCCATCTCCTTGGTCTCTAGTTTAACGATTGTAAGTGACCTAGTAACTTTTTCGTTCTCTCAAGGTCTTTCTGTAGATAAAGACGAAATAACTGAATACTCTTTCTGAAACTGACACATCTAGTGTTATTTGACTTTTGTAGACTTTCTCTACCCTTATGGTCTGGTGGACTGGACGGAGAACTCTTTAGACATACGTCCAGTCCTTCGTTGTCAATATTGACCTGTACCTTGTTGTCTGAACAAGGTTCATCCTTTTCCTCATGTAGTTCCGACATATAACAGTTGGACGAATAAATTGAATATACGTCTCATGTAGTACTCTTTGTGACCCGATCTTCTTCGTGTTCGACTTTAGTTCTAACGACCCTCTTTATTGGAGTCTATACGTCTACTGTGGTGGGAATACGTCTTTCACTTCTCCTTGATTTTTCAGAGAACTACTTTCACTTTCACCTCTCACTTTTTCAACCGAATTTCGAGTTGTAAGTCTTTTGATTCTGGTACCGTAGTGAAGTACCGTTTATCTACCCCTTTGTCACCTTTGTCACTGTCTGAAATAAAAAGACCCGAGGTTTTAGTGACGTCAACCACTAACGTGGTACTTTAATTTTCTGTGAATGAGGAACCTTCCTCCCAATACTGGTAGGATCTACCGTATAAGTTTTCGTCTCTGTAATGAAACGGTTGATTTCAGGCAAATCAGTTCCGATACCAAAAAAGACACCAGTACATACCTACACTCTCAACCTGACACTTCTTTCGACTCACGGCTTCTTAACTACGAAAACTTGACACCACAACCTCTTCTGAGAACTCTCAGGTCCTCTAGGTTCGTCAGGTAAGATTTCCTCTAGTCAGGACCCACAAGAAACATTCCTTACTACGATTTCGACTTTGAGGTCATCAAACCAATGGAGTACGCTTCTCAACTGAATAACCTTTTCTGAGACTACAACCCTCCCTAACCCCCGTCCTCCTCTTCCCCTGCTGTCTCCTACTCTACCGACCTACCGTAGTGGTTGAGTTACCTGTACGAAAACGCACTTGAGACCCTCAACCACTACTTGTCTCTCCGGACCGCACGACGTTAAGTACCCCATTGTTTCTCCACCTGTGCTGACTCTGACTTGACTTGACTTAGTAGTATAGACTGTCAGACCTCAATACTGGAATATGGACAACCAACCGTTTTATGATTCGGGGTTTTTACATCAAGGATGTGTAGGTTGTTTCACCAGTAAAGAATATATGTGTGAATACGAAGATACAAAAGGTATTAAATTCTTCGATGGATAAGAGAAATTTTCTCGATTTGTGTAATTGATTAGTAAAAACAAACAAACAAAGATACTTGTTAAAGTGAAACCAGAAAGTGACTCGAATGAATTTTATTTTATGATATGACAGACATACAGTTTACTCGTGAATATATCGGTGAAAGTCCAAAACTGAGGGGTTTGGGAGTCTAGTAAATCAAAAGGATTTCATTACATCATGGACCATGTGAACTTATAATTGATAAAATTAAAGGGTAACCTTAACAAAATTCTAAAATAAAAATATAAAATTACATAATCGATGAGTCTAGAACTACGACATGAACCCCATTTGGTTCCTATAGGTAAATAAATAACACTATCTATCCTCAACGACTGTCGTCTGAGACGAGTAGGTAGAAAACTTTGGTCCGATGAAACACTGAATGAACAATTATCTTACGACTCCTTCACTACAGGATCCTTAGACCTCGGTGTAGTGTTTGTCGGAGTATTTAAGATGGGTCTGAAAATCACTGTTAACATAAAACACACGTAGAGGAACCTTCGGTCGACAACACCTTAAGTTACTGGGTCTTGACGTCACTACATTCTCCTTGTTCACCTCTAAGAGACTTCATACTATACGGTCATGTCTGCCCAACTCTCTCTCTCTCGTACCGACTCTCTGTGTATATATGTGTATCCGTATGTGCGTATGTGTGTGTGTGTGTGTGTGTGTGTGTGTCTGTTCTCTCAAGACTCTGGGACTCTACGTTTACTTCGTCGGTAGACCTCTCTCCTGGGACAACGGAGTCAACTAACGAAGTCCTAGTTTCCAGTTGTTACGTTGGTTAAGGCAGTGTTCGAAGACTAGGAACTTTGATATTTTCTTTATTTTATCTTCGAAGTTCAGTGATTTAAGACCCTACTAAATAATAAGTCGTTCTCTGTTTATTATACAAGTAAGTAAGTTATTACGTAAGTTTCTTAGTGACGTACGACCTATCATGTTTTTACTGGTACAATTTTATGTTTTTTTAAGGATCTGAATTCACTTTTGTGCGGTATCATGACTACTATTATTGTCCACTTGTTTACCAATGTGTTTCCAAACAATTCTCATTGTATTTTTATACATATCTCACCCTGTCCTCTTCTCTCTTTTTGTGTAGAGTAGTATATACCCTCCACCCCTGCTCCACTTTTTAGTCTCTTTCTCTGTCAGTTTAATCGGGAGTACACAAAAAAAAGGACCATACAAAGACAAAATTAAGGAAGGTCAAAATAACTCTATATTAACTGTAAGTTGTGACATTCAAATTCCACAAATCGTACTACTAGACTGAATGTGTGTAGTACTTTACTACTGGTGTCATTCAAATCACTTGTATGGTGTAGAGTATATCTAAGTTTTCATTTCTTTCTCCTTTTTTTTATAAAAAGAACACTACTCTTAAGAATCCTAAAGGAAGGAATTGTCGAAAGTATATGCTTCATATCGTTACCATTAACGATATAACATAACACCATATAACATAACGATATAACATTACACCATATAATGTAGTAATGTAGGGATCATAAATAAATATAATAGTGATCTTCTCAAATGGAAAGTTACTAGACGTAGGTTAAGGGGACGAGGAGTGGAGGGGAGACCATTCGTTTTTAGAACAAGACAAAAAGATAGACATAAAAAATTATATTAACTGGATGTTTATGATACAATCAAGTATCATATATTATATCGCTAAGTTATGAAGATATGTAAAGTTTTAATATTGTTACTACAGATCAACATTAGACAGTGGTGTGCATTTATAATACATTGATAACTAATATAAGGTGTGTAACATATAAAGTGTGATACTGAGAAAGTAATAACATTAAATTTGAAACATGACGAATTAGTGGGAGTGTAAAAAAAGTGGGAGACAGAAGGAGGGGAGACAGGTAGTAAACAAACAAGAGACATAGATATTAAGACAAAGACAAATCAATACAATTAAAAAAAGTCTAAAGTACACACTCACGTATGTCACAAACAGAAAGAGACAAACCGAATTAAAGTGAATAGTCTTATGAGATATCCATGTAAGTACAACTAAAGTTCTAAAGTAAGGAAAAAAATACCGAGTTTTCGTAAGATAACACACATAGAAGGAATATGTAAGTAGACAACTGTCCGTGAATCAAACGAAGGTATGGAACCGATAACATTTATTACGACGTTACTTATATTTACATGTACACGGATATATAAGTAACGTTGTGACTGTGAAGGTCAATTGTAAAAACAAAAGAAACTTATTTACGGATCTTCAACTTAACGACCTCTATAAGATTAAAAAACTTGAAAGTATAAAAAAGGGTATCACAAACAACGTAGTCAAATATAGGGGTGGTTACCATGTACTCACAAGGGTGTTCATTATTTAAGTAGTAAATAATGAACAACAGAAAAACTACTAGTAAGACTGTCCACACTCCCCTATAGAGTAACCCCAAAACCAAACTCAAACGTAAAGGGACTAATTAATCACTACAACTCGTGTAAAATGTGTGGATAACAGGTAGGTATACAGAATAAACCCTTTCACAGATAAGTCTAGGAGACGGGTAAAAAATTAACCCCATACAAAACGAAAAACAAAACTACAACTCACCATACCCAAGAACATATAAAACCTATAATTGTGAAATAATCCAAACAACAAACGTTCATATAAAAGGGTAAGTCATCTACCGGAAGAACAAAATATTTAACAAAGATAGAAACACGTTTTCGTAAAATCGAACTAAACCAGAATAAACGAATAAAAAAGGAAACAAAGGGATCGGACTCCTCTGTCTAGGTTTTTTGTAACGATTCTGTTTACAGTTTCTCGATGACGAGTACAGAATAAAATCCTTAAAATACGAAAGGTCAGAATGTAAATTCAGAAATTAGATAAAACTCACATGAATACATATATAACACTCTTTCATCGGGTCAAAACAAGAAAGTTTACATCAACAGGTCAAAAGGGTTGTGGTAAATAACTTCTCTGACAAAAAATAGTAACATATACTATCAAAGGGAATAATATCTAATCGGTATTCATACACACAATTAAAGACCCGATAGACAGGGTAAATAGATACACAGATAAAAAACTCGGTCACGGTTTGACAAAACTAATGACATCGAAAAGTTATATGAGATTTTAGTCCCCCGTACTAAAGGAGAACTACACAAACAAAAGGAATTCTAACAAAACAGATAAGTCTCTGAAAGTACAAAATTATGGTTAAATCTTAATAAACAAGATGAATACACTTTTTATACGGTGACCATAAAAAGATCCGTAAAGTAACTTAGACATCAAACGGAACTTATCTTGCTGGGACAATTGTTATAATTAAGAAAGTTAGATACTTGTACTAAATAGAAAGGTAGACAAAGGTAACAGAAGTTAAGGAAAGTAGTCACAGAACATCAAAAAACTCATGTCAAGAAGATTGAGAAGTCCTTCAAAATAAAGATGCATAAAAATAATAAAAACTACTATAACACGTACCTTAACAAAAGAATTAAAGAAACATAAAAAAATCATATATCTCTACGTTATTTAAATACATATAATAAAAAAATTTTTTTGGACGCAGAAGAAATAAAAGTTATGAAATTAAAGTCTTGTTTTATTTGTTTTTTTGTGTTGTGTATTGTAAGTTTGGGGTACAGTTTGCACCTCTCCTTATCCCGAACTCCGGGTACACATATAATTAAAATACAGGACGATGAAATGGTTTAAGTAACTAATCAAGATCATGACATAACAACCGAAGACCCGATAAAAGATAAGAAGTCTTAAAAAATACATCTATTTCCTCAGTCCCTATAAAATCCTTGTCTCTTCTCGGATGTTTCTATTCTCATGTACGAAGTAACATAGTCGTTCTACCAAATCATATCTATCTGATACTCCACGTACCTCCCCTATCCCTACCAACCTCTTCTCGAACTTCCTTCTCTTTTACACTATTAATACTTCCTGGAATACCTGGTATTCATCTTAGGATATCCGTTGTATCTCAAGGGATATATCATGTCCCTTGATATAAGTTAAAGGACTCTATTCGGTAGTACCTTTTTTTATACTTTTTCTTACAGACATACACATATTGACTTAGTGAAACGAGGTATCGTATTTAATTATGTAACATTTAGTTGATATGAATTTTTTTTTAATGTCTTTTAAAAAACTTTCGACTCTCTTCTCAGTCTCCTCAGAGATTTTACCCTTTACATTACGATAGTGAAGATTGGCCCCTGGTACCGTTCACCCTCCGATTGTAAGAGGTATTGACATCAAGAGTTTAGGGGTCCAGTCTCACACTCACTTAAGTACTGGTTAGTGTGTTGCACCTTTTCTCTCTTGGGCTGATAAAGGTGGTTGTAGTAAGGACAGGATCGTTTAGTAAAAGGGACTCGTGTACGGGTATTTTGAAGACAGAATAACGGTGGAGAATGTAGTTCAATTGATGGTCTATCATAGTACAAACGGAACATTTGAGGAGGACGGAAAAGTAAAACCCATATTGTCTCTAGTGACAGACAAGTGTTTCGGATACAGGAGAGGAGGAGTCGGTACCACACCGACACAGGGGTATGAGGTACGTACACCAGCTCACGGGACGCTCGGTTACACTATGTTCCATAGAAGTTCGGACCGGGTATTTGGGAAGAAAGGAACACACACCACAGAGGGAGGTACGAGAAGGAGGTAAGTCATTGGAGTGTACTGACAAAGATTCTAAGATACGGTCCCAGGGTTGTACTTTTTTCAATACATTTATTTATATGATTTTATATTTGTTCTTTATGTGAGAATCCGTCAATTACTGAAACCCCCAACAAACAATGTTGTTGTTTACAATGGAATTAATAAGTATCTTTAAGCACCTTTTCAACCACCTTTAAGGATGTCGTTTGTATACGTCCGTCTACCCTAAAATTTTATTCTAACCTGTACAGTGTAACATTTCAGACACCCAAAGTTGGTAAATAATATAAGGGTTAATTTTGTAGACGGGAATACTAGACGGGAAGATCGGGTTGGTTGAGACATCTTTTGTGACTTTACCCTCTTTTTGTCTCTCCTTATACTCTTCATTCTTCTTTTTCCTCGTTGTCCTCGTGTTTTTTATTTCTTCTCATCCTGAACGTATTCTGTTCTCATTGGGAGTCTCAACCTACGGTGTCATATTATTGTCCCTCCACTATTTTGAACTACGATAGTCAACTCCAGTACTCCTAGTTTATTAGTTACATCTTTTGTAAGTCATACATCTCACAAGGTCCGTCGATCGAGTAGTCGGTCTCTCCCTTATTCTTGTCTCCCTCTGTTCCTGACTTGAAGAATCTCTAACACAAGACCTCCTTACCGATGAGGTCTCACTCTCGGATCAACTCCGTCTAATGACAACTACCGCCTGAATAACTTGTGTTTTCTATATTTGTGTCGTCCTATTTCCCTCTATCCCATCTATTTCACATATTTCACTAAAAAATACTTCAATCCATAGGTCTCGTGTGAAGTCTTTCTTCTTACTCTACTCGACTCTAGTCTCCATTCTCTGACGAGTCTAGTGTGTCTTGACACATTTAGTTCTATTCCTAACCCTCGTACATTTTCCCACTATTCTTTGGTAATCTCCCGAATTTATTAAGACAAAAGAAATTTATAATTATTAACAGAAGAACCTGAAAGTGTGAAAATTCCTTATAAGTAGTCAATAAAAATTCAGAGAACTAAACCCAAATAAGGTACGAAGGAGTACCTATTCAAGTCTAATAGGTAAAACCCGTTCTTGTGATGTTTTATTATACTAAGGAACTCTCTTCTCTCTTTTGTTTGTCCTTCAGGTAAGCCAGTGATACAAAATCCCGACTCACTACAGTCGAAACTAATGGACAAATCCGCTACAGAGTCAGATTAGGTTAATTCTCTGTTTTAAATGTTACTAAAATAGTCTCTTAAGTAATACTTCTTAATAACAAAAAGTCAGCGATTCAGTACAGACTAAGAAGGTGGAGTACCTGACGCCGTACGGTCCGAAGGTACAGGAAGTGATAGAGGACCACCACCAAATTAACGATTCAGTACGGGCTGAGAACACTGGGGTACCTGACATCGGGTGGTCCTAGGAGACAGGTACCTTAAAGGGTCCGTATTTAAAACGTCACCGAACAGTAAAGAAAGAGGTCCCCTAGAAGGGTTGGGTCCCTAGCTTTGACCCAGAGGATGTAACATACATCAGAGAACTAATGTTCATCTAAGAAATGGTTGACTCGGTGGGGATCTCAAACGACTTTAAGTACGGGTAACTCAGTCACTACAATAAGTTGATAGAGTGGAAGACAGGGGTGGGGAGGGAAGAAAAGGGAAGTCAGAAATGGTCGTAGCCCCAGAAAAGGTTTGCCATTCGACAAGTGTAGTTCACCAGTTTTATAACCTCTAAGTCGAAGTCGTAATCAGCAACGTTACTGATAAGTCTAAACTAAAGGAAATCCTAACTGACTAAACTAGAGGAACGGTATGTTCCCTGAGAGTTCTCAGAAGAGGTCGTGGTGTTAAGTTTTCACAGTTAAGAAACCCTGAGTCTGAAGAAGTACCAGACTGAGAGTGTAGGTACGTATTGACGATATCTTTTTGTTTCGAAACTGATATACCTGAAAACAGTCGTTCCACTATAGAGATGAAAAATTATATGACAAATCCAAACGGTATCGAAAGGAAAGTTCCTCGTTCGTAGAAAATTAAAGTACCAACGTCAAGGCTGGACGTCACTAAAAACTCAGGTTCTTTTGTTTTAGACAGTGACAAAAGTAAAAAACGGAAGACAAAAGGTGTTTGACTACCCTGACCTACGGTACTAGAATAAAAAAAAAGTACAGTTCAATGTTTGATTACCGCTTAACCTCATTAACATTCCACGACTATTCTCTTTTACGATTTCTTATTTCCTTTATGTCTACACTCCCGTCGGTGGTGACAACCATGAATACTTTACGAGCCCCAAGTCACACTATGTCTCGTGGGTTCCCTCCTTACCTAGACTAATCCTGGGCGGTGACCCAACTCTGTCTCCGACCAAACTTCTACTACACCAACACAGGGATGACAGTAGACAAGACTCCCTCGTGTGACCTTATACGGAAAACCCCGAGGTCCCCTTCGACAGGTATTCCTCCACGGTGTACCACCTTGGGTGACGTCTTGTTGGACTCTTCCAAACCTCTGAGACATACCCCAACCCCGGTCCGGTCACTGTGAGTGACTCTTTGGTGCACTCCATCATTTCCACTACGTCATTGGTACGTTCCTGGACGGTCTCCTTCTCGTGGTACTCTCGTTTCCGTCCCTCTCGTCTGAAGGGTCGGACGGTCGGTGGTTCTTCTTTGTGTTGTCGTGAGTCATCCTAGAGTCTCGTCGACTAAATCCCGTCCAAACCTCGAGTCTACACTATATCCGTGACTTTCTCCAAAGTCGAATCAAAGAAATGATATGTCTTGATCAAAAGAGAAACGATAACTATTCATGGAACACCTTTCTATACGACTTTAATATGTTTATATGTAGACCCTTAAAATCGTAGATAACGACTAAGAACGGACTTATTAATAATGACACGATAAAGGGTTTACAAAAACATAGATTATGATAAAGGTATTAGAGAAGATGTAAATAAGAAAATATTTAACAGTCGGAGGAGACAAACAAACAAACTTACACTTCAGAATTTATTGATAAATGATATACAGTGTGATATAATGAGAATAGTGAACGAGTCCAAGAGAGTCTAAACTGGTGACCCTCGAGGAAGGTTCTCCGAGACTAAGGGTAACTGTAAGAAGGAAAAAGACAAGGCTGGGAGTGAATGGTGTCCACGAGACGTAGTAGACACTAAAGACATGGTGGCGAGACCGTTGTCAGAAGAGGAGTTTCTTTGAACCTAATCAAAATGACCTTTTAAAATAAATTTTTGATTTTAGTCCCAACGTGATACCTTTACTGTAAAGGGTTATTCGTGTGTTCGGATTTTATGAAAGTACATATATATTTACATGAACGGAGATACAATTAAATATATAATATATACACATACACATATATATACCGGAAGAGTCCACCATACTCACCATTTCATAGACGGACGGTTACGTCCTCTGTATTCTCTGCACCCAAGTTAGGAGCCCAACCCTTCTAAGGGTCCTCCTCCCGTATCGTTGGGTAATGTCATAAGAACGGACCTCTTAGGGTACCTGTCTCTTCGGACCACCTGATGTCAAGTATCCCAACGTGTCTCAGTCTGTGTTGACTTCGCTGAATCGTACGTACGTACGTTCGTGTACACATATATATGTTTATACATATATAGTTTATATACATAAAACAAACAAATTTATAATCTTTCTATATACGTCAAAATTTCTGTTTCCCCTTCCAGTAAAATTGTCGACATTTTGAGTGTAACACCCGTAACTAAAAATTGGAAAGTACTCACACGGAGAATAAAAATTTCACAAAGAACTCTTAGTTACGTGGTTATAGATTTTTCCGTCGTTTTTAGACTCCTGAACCAATATCAACTACCACTCAAACAAAAGAAGGGTACGTAAGAGTAATAAACCCAGAAAGACCCTCATTTTAGACACGGTGGACCAGATTGAACAAAGGTCCACTTCAGATTAACAAACATTATCCAACATTTCGTCAGTACCTATCACGTTTTTAGAAGGGTACAGTCTTTGACGAACAACGGAAGTTCTTAAAGTACGTCCTTTTTTGGTATGTGATTTGTCGTTGTCGTTTTATTTGGGATCACGTCCCTACGGGTACCCATCATCATGGTGAGTCAAGGAGAGGTGGTCCCGGTGTATGGACTGTGTGGTGGTGGAAAAGAGTGGGACTTATCTCGACACTATCGTCTTAGTAAGATAATTTTCAGAGGGAACCGTCGATGAAGATAACAGAAACGTGTATTGTTGACTTAACACAATTCATTACATTCCTTTGATTTCACTTTTCACTTTTACTTCAACGAGTCAGTAAAGACTGACAAACACTGAGGTGCCTGACATCGGGTGGTCCGAAGAGACAAGTACCCCTAAAAAGGTCCTTTCTTATTACCTCACCCAACACTAAAGGAAGAGGTCCCCTAGAAAGACTGAGTCCTTAGCTTGGGTCTAGCGAGTGTAACGTCCGTCTAATAAATGGGAGATTCGGTGGTCCCTTTGGGAACCACGTCGGTAAAGATAACAGAAACGGGTGTTGGTGACCAAACTCATTCATCAAATTTCCTTTCATTTAAACCTGGTATTTCTTCCGACTTGTGACTTCTTAACTACGAAAGTTTAACACCACGACCTCTTCTGAGAACTCCCAGGGAACTTGAAGTTCCTATAGTTTGGTCATTTAGGATTTCCTTTAGTTGGGACTTACAAGTACCCTTCCTGACTACGACTTCGACCTCCACTAAAACCAGAGGACTACGTTTCTCGACTGAATAACCTTTTCTGGGACTACGACCCTTTCTAACTCCCGTCCTCCTCGTCCCCTGTCGTCTCCTACTCTAATAACCTTCCATAGTGACTAAGTTACTTGTAGTCAAACTAGTGTGAGACTCTTTATCACTTCCTGTCTTTTCGGAGCAAACGATATCAACGTTTCTCAACTTGTACTGATCCACTGACTTGTTGTTGTTTAAAGGGTCAGTACGAACTCTAGTCACCGAGAGTCGGAACAGATACAGGATCTTCAATTGGAAGTAAGTCCCTTGAATAAGGGTGATGACGGTGAAGTAGACGGGGACGTTACATACTCGAGGACGTTCCAATGTCCACGTTCCAGAACGTGGTTCTGACGTCTTACTTCGGGTCTTCGTTCCAGTGGACGTTTTGACTGACTCTGGGAAACATTGACAATGGTTTCCGGGGACTAGTATCGGTCGTTCGACGGACTGGGTTGTAATCCGTTTTTACAGGCGTGATCACGAGTGGGAAGTCACGGTGTTAGTCAATGGATTACGGTTACAAGGTCGTCCTTAAAAGAAACAGAACTCCGATATTTTTAATGGATCATTGGGTGTTTTTCGTAACTGAAAGGGATCGGACAGTCCTCCATAGTCGGACGACGTGAAAGTCACTTGTGTAATAAAGACGAGAGACAAGAATTATTCGAGTGAAGAAAGACGTTTTGAGATAGACCTTTAAGAAAGGTTGGGTGTAAACCTGACGGTGTTGTGTTACGTCACCGACGAACACGATGTCCTGTACCAAGGACGGTCGTTAGTACTGTGACGTAGTGAGTCGACACCTCCAGGAGCACCTCCACCCAATGGGTCACTTTGGTGGGACCGGAAACGTGTGGGACAAGGATTTTAATAAACAAAAATGTAATTACGAAGGGGTCACCGAGTCTATCATTTCTTAGACGGACGTTACGTCCTCTGGACTCAAATTAGGGACCCAGTCCTTCTAACGTAACTCTTCCCTTACCGTTGGGTGAGGTCATAAGAACGGATCTCTTAAGGTACCTGTCTCCTCGGACCACCCGATGTCAGGTACCCCAGGTTTATTAGCCTTCGTTGACTCGGTGATTGTGAAAGTGAAAAAGTCACAGAGAAATATATGTACGTTCAGACTGAGGAATAATTGTCTTTCATCTCTATGGTGGATCAGACAAGTGAAGTAAAATGTCTTGTTTTATATAATTTATGGTCTCGTTACCTACTAAACAGTTTCAATTGTTTGATCTATCACTGTTTCGAAGTAATTCCTAAGAAGTAATTCAGGGGAAGAGAATTGAAGGTTCCATAACCTAAAGACCCATTTTATAAAGAAAAAAGGAGAAAATTAACTATGTGACTACTACATTTTATAATGTATAATTCAAGTCAAGTCAAGTCAAGTCAAGTCAGCGAGTCAGCACGGGCTGAGAAACGTTGAGGTATTTAGAGTCGTGCGGTCCGGAGGGACAGGTAGTGGTTGAGGGTCTCAAGTGAGTCTGAGTGCAGGCAGCTCAGTCACTACGGTAGATCGGTAGAGTAGGAGACAACAGGGGAAGAGGAGGACGGGGATTAGGGAGGGTTGTAGTCAAAAAAGGTTACTCAGTTGAGAAGCGTACTCCACCGGTTTCATAACCTCAAAGTCGAAATCGTAGTAAGAAAGGTTTCTTCAGGGTCCCAACTAGAGGAAGTCTTACCTGAACAACCTAGAGGAACGACAGGTTCCCTGAGAGTTCTCAAAAGAGGTTGTGATGTCAAGTTTTCGTATTTAAAAAGCCACGAGTCAAAAGAAATGTCAGGTTTGGAGTGTAGGTATGTACTGCTGTCCATTTTGTTATCGGAACTAATCTACCTGGAATCAGTCGTTCCATTACAGAGACGAAAACTTATACGGTAGATCCAACCAGTATTCAAAAGAAGGTTCCTCATTCGCAGAAAATTAAAGTACCGACGTTAGTGGTAGACATCACTAAAACCTCGGGGTTTTTTATTTGAGACTGTGACAAAGGTGAGAAAGGGGAAGATAAAGGGTACTTCACTACCCTTGCCTACGGTACTAGAAACAAAAGACTTACAACTCAAAATTCGGTTGTAAAATTGACAGGAGAAAGTGAAAGTAGTTCTCCGAAAAATCAAGGAGAAGTGTAAGACGGTAGTCCCACCACAGTAGACGTACAGACTCCAGTAACTATAAAGAGAACCGTTAGAACTAAGGTCGAACACAAAGAAGGTCAGGTCGCAAAGAGTACTACATGAGACGTATCTTCAATTTATTCGTCCCACTGTTATATGTCGGAACTACATGAGGAAAAGGATAAACCTTGGTCAGACAACAAGGTACCGGTCAAGATTGACATCGAAGGACTTGACGTATGTCTAAAGAGTTCTCCGTCCAGTCAACAGACCATAAAGATAGAGAAAGTCTTACAAGGTGTCAAATAACACTAGGTGTGACAGTTTCCGAAACCGTATCAGTTAGTTCGTCTTTATATACAAAAAGACCTTGAGACAACGAAAAAGGTACTAGGTCGTCTACAACCGTTAAACTAGAGACCAAGGAGACGGAAAAGATTTTGCTGGAACTTGTAGACCTTCAAGTGCCAAGAGCATAACGACTTCGGACTGAACCTCTTAAAACTCGTATTGAAATGATCGCACACTCTACTCACGTTAACACGCCATCAAACTTGTAAGTAACTGTAATGGAAAGAAACCCTGACCTTACTTTTGACTGGAAAAGGTCAGGACACGGGTGACGACTCAAAAGGTTTAAACGACCGCATAAGTCCCGTCGAGAAAGTGTCGTAGTAGAAAATCCTAAACTTTATCGAGTTGACCTTAAGGCAGTGGAGGTGATCGAAACAAGGATAACTACGAAGAATTCCAGGTGAACTGAAGTGTAAGGTCCTACAGGACGACATCCACTCACTAGTGTGGTAGAACTAATAGACCCAGAACTTCGAGAAAAACATGTCAAGAAGACACATAAGAACGGTGGAGAAGAATTATAGGAAATGAAGACAATCTAAGTATGATAAAGACAGGAAATGGCTCGGGTAGAAGTGTACTTTACAAGGGAACCATAGAGATTAAAAGAACTTCTCTAGAGATCAGAAAGGGTAAGACAACAAAAGGAGATAAAGAAACGTAACTAGCGACTCCTTCCGAAAGAATCGAGAGGAACGATAAGTCAACGAATATAGAAAGGAAAAGAGTAAACGAAAAGTGAAGAGAAAAAAAGTGTGGAAAAACATTCAGAAAGAGTCTGATGGTAAAAAGAAAAAACGTAAATAAAAGGTACCCCTACCAGAACTAGAGACAGAGACCATGTTACAGTGTCTGGAGTAAGGTATCAAGTAGTCCGTGAGATAGTCTATAACAGGGAATGTAGATAAAGAATGAAGGTGACATATTAGTATTCCTTAAACTGAATCCAATATGGACTTACCAGATCACCAAAAGGGATGAAAGAAGTTAAATTCTGACTTAAACAGTTACTCCTTAAGTACTAGACTCGGTGTAAGTCGAGGGTCAGAAAAAAACGACTGACATATCCCGAAGAGGTATAAACCGACGTTTCTTATATTAGTTAGACTAAAACCACAACTGATAGACCAATACAGGTACACATCTCAGAAGAGAACACAACAATCTTCTCCCACAAACGATACTGGTCACGTAAAAGAACTGTTTTAAGATAATCGGAAACGGGACGAA
The DNA here is from genome assembly GCA_006410555.1 of Capra ibex. Taxonomy (NCBI): domain Eukaryota; kingdom Metazoa; phylum Chordata; class Mammalia; order Artiodactyla; family Bovidae; genus Capra; species Capra ibex. Next base: position 43,411,780 of record SJYO01000647.1, read on the forward strand.
GTAAGACAAAAGGTTCCGGTTTAAACAGACAATGAGGTCCACAAAGAAGTGTATAAAGAAAACCTTAGATCAGGGGATATTACTTTTCATGTAGAAAACCCCTAAAATCAATATTTTCCAGAATGTCCAGAAGTATCTTGGTAAGTTGAAGTCGAAGAAGTCACAATGACAAACCCCGTATACGAACCTAATGGTACTATAACTTACCAAACGGAACCTTTCTTTGTCTCTAGTAAGACAGTAAAAACTCAAACGTAGGTTCATGACGTAAAACCTGAGAAAACAACTGGTACTCCCGATGAGGTAAACAAGATTCCCTAAGGACGGGTGTCATCAAAAAGGAAAACCGTAAAGAAAAAGAACTCCAACCAAAACTAGTGACGGAGGACATGTTACAGTGTTTGGAAACAGATGTCAAGAAGTCCGAGAGACAGATAGTGTGGATTAGGGCACTTAGATAAAGAGTGAAGGTGACATATTACTATTCCCTAAACTAAATCCAGTATGGACTTACTAGATCACTAAAGGGGGATGAAAGAAGTTATATTCAGACTTAAACGTTATTCCACAACTACTAGACTCGGTTGAGTTGAGGGCCAGAACAAAACCGACTGACGTATCTTGAAGAGGTAGAAAGTGAAGTTTCTTATACTAGTTAGACTATTAGTTGAGAATGAATAGTCAATTTTTAATAAATAAAGGTGAAATAATCCTAAAAAGACCTCAAAATGGAACAAGAAAGTAAACCTTGTGTAAGGAAACAGAAGAGTAAAACAAACTGAAATAGAGAACAGAGATACTTTAATCCCTTTTATAAATAGATAAGGTCAGAACTTCCATGTAGAAAACACTCCCTCACAGGGTTACGTAAGACGACACGGGTTACCGAAACTACCCTCTCAACCCAGACTCCACTAGTATCCGGTGAATAAGAGGGTCCTACATTACTGTCCGTGACGGAACCACCCTCCATCTCGACCTCAACCCCCTGGTCTCGACCCCCGGTCACACTTACTCCCAAAGGGGGTCCGAAGTACCATCGACGACGGGATGTCCACCTTCGGGGAGTCGGGTCCCGGGGTTCTCCATCTTGTCCTCGGGACTAACAAAACCAGAAGAGGGATCGTTCCGCCGTCAAAGGTGGAATAAACCCCTAGTCTGGTCCGGACACCATGACATTTACGTCAAGACTCTGTCAAAACGAAGAGGGGTCACACAAGTTACCGTCAGAGGTTGAATGACCCCTCGGCGTGGTAACGTCTTTACCGGGGGATCACCCCCAACCACCCGTACGATCACACAGGACCGTCCGACCGGTCTCGTGGTCCTTCAAAACTCAGATGACGAAGACACGATCTGACCCTTGTTAACTCGGACATACAAAAGAAGGTTCCGTCTCAGAGGTTAAAAGTGTGTCGGGAGATCACTCAGAATGAGAAAAGTTTGGTCGATTACTCTGAACAGAAGGGTCAGACTAGGGTCCCAATGACTTAACAACCCGAACATGTTGGGACTACAGAAACCCCCTTAGAACCTCAGTGACTAAAGGGAGGAGAAGACGGTCCACACTCGTCCGGTTGATCCAACAAAGAAGAGGGAAAGATGATCTGTGTTACACCAAGAAATATTGGAACCAACATCTCCTCGGTAGAGGAGTAGAAATCTAACAGGAGACTCTTTTAACGAGACGTCAACAAAACTACAGAAGTACCCCTTTCACTCGAGTTCTAGGAGGACGAGACGGTAGAACTAGGGTGGACTTCCACGGGAAAAAATAAAAGTGGAGAAAATCTAAGACACTATAACGAGACCTGAATTAAAAACTTTAAGTCTCGTAGGTCATCGACACGACCTCTTTCGACAGTTGAGTCCTCGTGAGAAAAGAGACTGGAGGTGTAAAGTCCCTCTATTATTAGTCTTTTACTTCTAAACACACAGGATCAAACAACCGCTTATTGGTACATCTTTTCTACCGTAGAAATAGGTCACAAAGGGTCATCTTTTTTTTATTTTTATTTATTTTTATTTTTCTGTACTTTATTTGAATCATAGATCTCTATTCAATTTTCAACGTCTTAACCAGTGTTTGATTTCCCGTTACGGAAGAAATAGTAATCTTAACAAATTGTTATCTTTCCTTAGAAGATACTTCGTCACTAAGTTTTCAAAAGTTCTTCTCTAGTCTAAAGTTCTTCTCTAGTCTAAAGTTCTTCCCTAGTCAAAAGTTCTTCTCTAGTCCCACATCTGTGTTCCTGAAAATATGTCAGACTCTCCGACCCGACGAGGACTCTATATTATACAAGTGATCAAGTTCAACTCACTGTTTTTATCTAATCAAATGATTAGATAAACGTTTAATTAACATCGAATCCAGTTGTCCCAAACCAACGATTCATCGTCAAGTCCCGGATGTAATTAAACTAATTTTTTGTATACAAGGAAAAACGTCGGACAAAAGAAGTGTACAACAAGTGACCATACAGTTTTGTACGGTCACAGTACTAATTTTTAAGTGAGTGAATCGTGTGTGAGTACATAAACTAATTTTTTTTTTTTTTTTTTCGGGACATCGAAAAATTTTAAAAATATGGATAGTAGGGTACTCGGTAAGAAATATCTCCTTATCATGGTAGTGCACGTGACCGTTAAAACGTGTGCAGATGTATCTGAAACGTCCGTTCCTACTTACTGTCAGATTAGGTGTAGAAACACTTTGTGGGACACTAAAGATACCTGTTTATGTCTATTCCTGTAACCACTCTGGAACGGTGTCCCAACAAAGAGTGGGTGGAAGGATGGAACCCCTTTCCCATTGTTGTAGCAGAGATAAGGTACAGTGATTAAAGTCAACTCGTGTCCTAAAACATGGTACAGGAGAAAGTCCCATGTTGACGTCCGAAATTAATGGGACCCTAATCTCAAATCTCAACTAAAAAGTCTCAACCTCATTAGGAGACGGGTAAAATACCGGGGAAGACAAACCATAGAAGGACACCCTGAACCCTCCACCGTACTACTGGGGTACTACTAGGACGACAACGATATTCATTATTTGCCAGGGTCGTCGACCTCATCACCAGAAACGGTAGGACCATCCACGGTACAACGACGGATCCCGGACGAAAGAGTGAAGTATCAAATATAAGTCCCTTTCTGAATAGGACCCAGATCGGGGAGTAGACAGACGAACCCGTACTATTGGTCCGACCTTAAATTTAACGAGACTGTTTGTTATAGGTGTAAACTACACAAGGTAAGGGTGAACCTATAATGTCATTTCGAAAGACCAGAACTCGATGTAAACCTCCTTTGCTGTCACGGAGGGGACTGTAGACTCAATGAAGGACCATGAGTTCGTATATGTACACCTTTACTGGAGAGAAAGGTTAGACTCGAGGTAGAACTCACTTTGTTTGAAACGATAACTTAACACACAGGTAACTAAAAGACCAGAAAGAAGGAAGGACAATATTTCTGTATTATCAAAAATATACAGAAATTTTAACAACGTAGTACTTCTTAAATCTTCATATGATGTCTTAAATTTAATAGATTGTCGTATATTATAGACGTTTATAATCTGGAAAGTCTAAGATATAAAACTATTCCAATTTTCTGATTATGTAGAAGGAACTATCAATAAAGTAACAAGAAAGACTTAGGTAACTTACACGTTTTTCATAATTTCTACTGGTAAAACGATATTAGTACTGTAAACATCAACTGTCATTTTACCTGCCATATAGTACCGTCTGTACGACAAGACCTTTGTGGAAGTGTTCACACTTTTTATTATTATAGGATTTTGAGACAAATATGGATTGTGTTTTAGTGACATCGTTGAGGAGGTTCTTATAGTTGTACGTAAACAATTTTTATATAGAGGATACTAATTTTCAATATATAATATATAGATAAATGACATATATATATATATGTATATATACGTGTATTTATGTTTTACATTTGTAGTATGGATTAGTAACATAGTTAATATATTTTACCAATCGATTTAATTTACTATCTATAAGTTGGTAATGTATTACGGATCACACATGTATTTTATACTATATGTCTTTTTATGAATATTTTATTATTTCTATGATTTATGTTATACTAGGTTTATATATAGGTAACTATATCTATGTGTTTATATCTCGTTTTGACAGATCTTTAAATAGATCTCCAAAGATCGATAATTGACACGATAGAACTCCTTTACCATGATTTTTGAATCACGAAATTTAAAAAAAGGATTATAAATAGAAAGATTTCTAATGGAAGATTTTGAAGATTTATGAAAGATTTTAAATGTTCGATATTTTATAAAGATGGGAGGAGAAGGAAGAGGAGCAAAAGAAGAAAAGAAGAAGACTAAATGATGAGATACTCAAAATTGTTTACACAACTACGACTATTGAGGTAGTGGTTTTCTCATGTCTTGTTAAGGTATGGGGTTTCTTGTGAAGATGAAGACTAGGAACCACTGATGATTAGACAGGAAACAAGGATATCGAAACGAAAAAGGTCTTACAGTTCATTTAACCAGTAAAAACAACAACAAGACAAATCAACGATTCAACACAGACTGCGAAGTACTGGATTACCCGACAACGGGTGGTCCGAGAAGCCAGGTGTACTAAAGGGTCCGTTCATATGACCTCACACAACGTTAGAGAAAGAGGTCCCCTAGTTCCTAGCTTAGGTACAGAGGACGTGACCGTCCTTCTAAGAAATGGCGACTGGGTGGTCGCTTCGGGTCGTAGTAAAAATGAAGATAGAATTAACAAAAGAATAATAAAGTATAATTCTTTGCTCTAATGTTGTCTTAACTAATAGATGTTTTACTAATTAAAAAAAAAAAAAAAAATCATAAATGCCCAAATTAAAAATAAAAAAATAAAATAAAAAATAAAAAAAATTTAAAAAATAAAAAAAAAATTAAATTTTTAGAAATTAAGAATGTACGCAAGGGTTTGTACTTGGGGGGAGGGTGGAGGGAGGGGTGTTGTAGAGAGACCCAGTAGGGGTACGTCGTAGGGGTTCGTTCGAGGTGGGATGCAGTCTGTACCTGACCGCTAAGTTAAGAATGTACTGTCATATGTACAATCTTAAGGGTAAGAGGGTTTAGTAGGGTGGGAGAGGGAGAGGGAGACTCAGGTTTTCAGACCATATGTGTAGACACAGAAAAAAGGACAGAACGTATGTCCCAGCAGTAACGGTAGAAGGATTTAAGGTATATATACACAATCATATGACATAACCACAAAAAGAAAGACCGAATGAAGTGAGACATATTAACCGAGGTCAAAGTAGGTAGAGTAGTCTTGACTAAGTTTACTTAAGAAAAATT